>OX608082.1:19794732-19988317 GCA_951509765.1 Sphenella marginata
TAAAATAAAATAAAATAAAATAAATTAAAATAAAATAAAATAAAATAAAATAAAATAAAATAAAATAAATTAAATTAAAATAAAATAAAATAAATGGAAATAAAAAAAAATAAATAAAATAAAATAAAAGAATTGTTTTTCTTTGAGCAGGTGCATTTTCCTTTTACACCTTGACACATTTTTTTTACAATTCGCTAATATAATTTTAATAAAGAAAAACTGTAAAAAAAAATTCCTACGAGTCCATTGAAGCCCGCCGCTGTTTAAAGATATTTGATGTAGGTATGTTGGCATTTTTTCAAATTTTCATTTGTTGCTTTTTCGTTGTCGTTTTCTTTTTTTTTGTCATTTTTCTATTTTTTTCTTAATTTCCATAACAATTGTTGACGGCATTACCGTTGCTCAGTTCAAGCGCGCATTAAACATTCGCATTTAACAGAGCTCTCGAATAGCTTTTAACTAGTTAAAAATAGCTCATAATAACTGTTAATCAAGGACAGATGAGTTTAAGTCATAAAATAATTGTCAAAACTTTTTGCAGAAATTAATCTCATAACAAATTTTTTTATTTCTTGAAAATTGTTAAAAGTTTGCATTTTATTTTATTTAATTTATATTTAAAAGTTTTTCTCTAGTTAAAAATTATTTTTTATTTTTTGGTTAACTCTTATTTTGGCGCACTGACATTTACTGCCTCTCCGTTTATTTTGCATATTTCCTTGCTATTTTTTTTACTTTCTTCATTCCTACACATTCATTAATGCCTTCACATATTTGAATACCTTCATGCATACGTAAATATACATACAAGTATATATCTAAATATAGCACAAACATACAAATATATATTTTAAAACCTTTCATTATTTTCCTTAGATGAATGGCTGTAAATTTTCTCGCGGTCTCATCTATCTATCCTTTTCAACGTATGGAAATATCGGGTTATGTAGGAAATTCTGTTGTAGATACATACATACATACATTTGTATACCCTTCTGCGCTTATGCTTTGTAGAAATGGGTTTCTTTCCTTTTTTATTACGATTAATACTTTTGTAGCTTTCACCATTTCCGTGTGTGCCATTTCTATGGCCTTAAAAGGAAACTCAAATGAAAGGCAACATAATGACACAGTTGCACAGTTGTTGCTCTAAACACCCATATCTCGAACGGGTAACACCATAAACATATGTGAATCCAAGTTTATTTATAGATTCATGTTTGTAAATATATTTATTTAGTATGGCATAGAAACAGTGATTTATTTTGGGGATTTAATCTTACAAAAGGTGGTAGGGCTCAAAAAATAGAAGACATTCCCTCGATATGATGGAAAGTTCATATTTTTGTATGTGCTTTTGAGAAGAAACTTTTCTCTTCATCAACGCATTTTTAATAAGAAAAGAATCCAACTGAAAGGTCTTGTTAATAATTTAGTTTGTGTGCGCCTAAAAGCAGGCAACCACAATACGTCCGCCACATATTGAATGGTTGTAGGCGTACTCGACAATCTCATTCCGGTAAATCTTAGAAATCATAGACGAGCTTAATATGTAGACTACTTTCTATTTTCAAATAAATTTTTTTTAAATCTTTGTTCACTTATACATCCTCCTCACAACACAGTGCTTCAGTTTTGTTGGTACATCTTTCAATATACATATGTAGTAAACATTTCTAGGCGGATATGTAAAACGTAATAAACGTGCATTCGCTCTATTTTGTGCCTTATAAAATTATATCTCATTATTTGCAAAACACAATTTGTTTTCTGTGGCGCCTTTTTTTGCACCATTTCTAGACCGCTAAGGGCATAACGCCCTCGCATCCACGCAAGCATTATGCTGCAAGCATCATAACGGCACATACAAATTATCATAGAGAAATTAAAAAAGAAAAATCCTAGAAATTTTAAAAGTTCTACAACGAATGAATTCCCACTAAAATTACATTATTTGAAGCGCTTGCTTGGCTGTTTATCTGTTGTGACTTAGCCTACATTTAGGCGCTTATTAAATTTGTATTACTTTAATTCGTTCTATGCATCGAAGCTATTCTCGTCAACTTCTTATGGAATCATTAAGGCTGCTGGGCACATTTTTATGAAATGCTGATTGTGTTGAGTTGAAATTTAATTTCTTAGAATATTTCCGTGTACTCGCGCTTGGAAGTAATAAGATTTCGCTTTCATAGAGGGGAGTATGCCTTGCAAAAGAGCGTGCGATCAATCTCCAAAAAGAGTGGGATTTAATACAATTTTAACAACTTCCCTGTCCAATGAGTCATATGCAGGGCTCAGAACCAAAAGGATCTAAGTGACATTTTTTTTGAAGCTGAGTTATACCAATATTCGTTTAGTGAAATATGGTGTTTATTTGTTGGCAAAAAGATCCGAGTCATTTCGGAGATTGTAGTGCCATCTATTTCCCATACAATAAACGCCCTACCCAGATTTTACATAGAATTTTGAAAATACAGTAAATTTTAAACTTGAATATCTCAAATCAATTTCGAAGTCACTTAGATCCTTTTGGTTCTGAGCCCTTCATATGTGACTCACGAAATAAGTTCATAATTCACATGTGACTCATTTGTCTATACAACTTACAGAAGAAGGTCCTATTTGCTCACATGTGACTCATTGAAAGTGGTTCATGCGTCACATTTGACTCACAAAATTATTTATAAAAATAATATTTTATAATATATATTCCTATTACTCAGTTAAGCAATAAAAAAAACTAGTGGACGTGGGGGATTCACAAAGCGCTTTGTATGGGAAGTAACCAAATATATTTTATTGCCAAGCGCATCAATAGATACTAAGATTTTTGCTTTTTATTACGATTTCAGGTATTTTGTTTGTATTTTTATGAACATCAATTAAGATCATAAGAGCTCTTCCCTGTTTGTTCCAATAAGCTTTTTTATAATGCATTCAACATCTGTGCGTCACGCAGTCAGCTGTGTGTTAGGCCTTTGATTACCACATCTAAATACCTTTGCATGAATTAATTACAATTTAATGCATAGATTGGCCTTCTAGGCAAACGTTAATTAAAATAATGTTATTACATGCAGAAGACGCACACACATACATACAAAGTACATTCAAGCCAATAAAAATGTAATATAAAATAATCGATACTTGTTGGGACTGAGCAAGACAAACACAAGGGGTCGAGCAACATGTGGCATTGAGAGATGTTTTTTATTTGCAAATGATTCAAGCATGAATCATGTTATTTTATGTTAACACAACAAACAACTGTACTTACATCGAGTACGAAATGCAATCAGCAATGAATAAAAAGGAAGAAAGCTGAAAAAGTGATTGAGTTAGGTACGTTTTTGCGTAAATGTAATGGTCTTAAATGTATGTGAATGCGTCCAGAGGTATGTACAAATAAATTGATGTACAACCGCATACCCCAGAGAGCTAAAGCTTGTGCACAAAGAGTAGGCAATAAATAGGGAAAATAAACAACAAGAAAATAGTAAAAAAAAATGATCACAAAAAAACTTATTTATGAGCAACAAAATGGCGTAGCAAATTCATGAAATGTGCACATTGTTGGGGAGAAATACATCAAAAACATTTACCTAGCGATATCAACTAACAACAAATAGTCCAAAAAAAGGCATATTAATCACCGTCGAATATATTTAAAGCACGTCGCTATTTAGCAAAAAAAAAGTGACATAAATGGTTTTTCCGGGGGTCAATTGCATTGACCACGAAATCTACTGGTTTTTGGGTAAGCAAACAAATCAAAAACAAACAAAAAATCAGCAGAATGCCATGAAAATATAACACTGATAGGGGAATATGTATATGCACATTAGGCTCTCCCTTTATTTTAAAAGTACTAAATTAGTTTATGGGCTCACATTTTCTGAAAACTTAAATCAATTCGAATGGGTCGGAGAGGTCGGAAAGGTCGTCCCAATTTGCAAAAATTTTGGTTTCTCGCTCTTGCAACTTCCGGGGCTGAGTAGTTAATCTCTCCACTTCAGAATATTTTTCACAAACCATATCAAATTTTCTTAGAATAACTAACTATGTACAGCTAAATAAGTATTTAATTGTTTTAAATTCGAAGTTTCAGAAACTCATTATGAGAGAGTGTGTTTGAAAAAAAAAATTCAGGGACCGGATGCTGTTCAATCATTTGTTGTCCTTCCACATCATTTGGATATAATTTATTTAAAATTTATTAACTTAACTTAAAAAATAACGATCATCCTCTTGAAAATTCACATTAATAAATCGTTCAAGCCATCCTTAAATGGGCAAATATATAGAATAGCAATATCTACACGAATATTGACCAAAATTTAAGGTCAAAGCTGTGTTTGTTTGCAATTGTAGGTTTATCATTTCCGTTTGAGCAAACTAACGAAATAAAGCAAAATGAATTTATGATTGACTAACACAAACACAGGCAATAAATGAAATAAAATTTCACAAATTGGACATGTTGACCTGTAAAACCAAATTGCTGTTTTGGAAGTGATGCGCTTTTAGTTTGTTTTATGGATGTCCCAGTGAGTGAAAATTATTAGTTATGTTATGTTGCTTTATGTTATGTTAACTTATGTTATATTATGCTATGCTATGTTATGCTATGTTATGTTATGTTATGTTATACATATATGTAATGTTATTTTATGTTACATTATGCTATGTTATGTTATGTTATGTTATGGTATGTTATGTTAATTATGTTATGTTATGTTATCTTATGTTATATTATGCTATGTTATGTTATGCTGTTTTATGTTATTTTATGTTATATTATGCTATGTTATGTTATTTTATGTTATATTATGCTATTTTATGTTATTTTACGTTAAGTTATTTTTAATATGTCATTGTTTAACATCATGTTGTGTTATGATTTGTATTGTTCTGCTTTTTACGGTATGCTGTCGTATGTCATGACAAGTCATGTTACATATGATTTCGTTTCACTTTTTAGTTATGCCACATTATGTATGTTACGTTATTTTAAACCTAAAAATCATGTTGTGGTGGAAACTTACAGAAGCAAAGGAGACCTGGCCATAGTTGTGGACAGATGTTGAAATTAGCATCGTATCACGTTTTCGTTAATTTTAAAATTCTCTGGTAGGTTTTCTAAAATGCCTCTCGCTCTGTAAAAAGTCACAGGGTCAATGTTTCGAAAATTAAAATTCATATTGTACAGCTCTCTTCTCCAACTGCGCCAAATTCAATACCTTTCGGACTAGTTTAATACTAACTGGCACTTATTGTTATACATATATTGATACATTTCCTCACTAATTTAATGCGCCGCAGCCGGGTATTTGCTTTTCCTTATTTATCAAGTTGTTTTCTTTTAAAGCATTATAAATAATTCATGTTGGAATCGTAAAAGAATGACTTTTGTAAAAAGCAAACATAATAAAAATAATATTTGCCAACTTTTGAAGCCAACAGGAGCAGTTTATTTATAATTTTTCTGATTTTATATTTTTTTTTTGTTTAGATAGCATTTAGTATCCGCTTTTATCTGCAGCTCTCTTTAAGAATAACTGTTATATTAAGAGGATAGCTTTCTTCCCTTATAGCCTACTGCATCTTTGTGCTCTCAGTTCAGCCAAAATGTGCCCGAATACCGATTGGTTGCCGAAAATTCATACCGTCTCTAGTATATAGCTAAGAAAAACGAATTCAATTTGGACGTCAATTTCCGACTCATCACGCCTAATGACTTTACCATTACTTTGCCACTAACATTTGTCATTTACACCTAACAGCCAAACTAAGTGTTTTCATTGCGCGTATTTTTCGTGAAACTAAGTCACACGTCCAAAAGGAAACTTTGGTAATTTATTTAGGTTGTCTGTTATTTTTGTGACAATCTAAAAACAAAACAAAAAAAAAGACAATTGACACCTTCATTTTGAAAATTCGTTCATTTTATCAACATCTATATATGTATGTACATACATATGTATCTTATCTGTGTGCAGCGCGTTATATTAAAGATAGTAAATTTCAAATAACACGCTTCTATGGATACAAATAGCTTTTGTTACGCACATCATTCCTATCATTAGCTTGAGGTGAAAGCGTACGGGATACATACAAGAGGTGCCGTTAATATTCGCATTCAAATTCGTATCTCATGGGAGTTAGTATATTTAAAATGAAAGCCAAGATTCTAGATTTAGAAGTAGAAAGGTGACGAATATTCGGACAAAGTTCTTTGACGTTTTGCCTGAATCCAAACTGAAAAGGCCAAGAACAAAGCAAACAAAATGTAAGATCGGTGGGACTGCTAGTTTATGTAATATTTCTTATATGTGAGTCTTTCCATGTCAAATAGTCAGATAGTTGGATTCGACCGACCCCTTTTGATTTGAATGCATTTTGGAAGGGAGTTTTCTTTTGTAATACAAGGAAGTTTGAAAAAAATTAAGTTCCCAATTTTAGAAAATTTTTAATTTTTCTTTTTAAATTTTTTACCTTTCTAGTCTCTTTCAATTAAGTTAAACACAAAATTACACAATTTCGATTGGACAAGAAAGTTAAAAAAATTACAAAAACAATTCATATTTAAAACAAAAAGGCAAAAAACAGCCTTAAGAAAATTTCAGGATATATGAAAGATATAATATATGTAAAAAATAGTTTAGTGAAAAATTAAAGGGGTGATCTTTAATTTTTACACTTTTCAAAAATTCAAATTAAAATTTTAAATTTTTTTTTTGTTTTTTTTTTTCAAATCCATTTCTTATATCTCAAACAACCGCCTTTGAAAATGTCAAACTTCATTAATTGAACTTCTGTAGTTTCCTAATTGAACTCCAAAAGAACATATTTATAAATTAGAAAAACATTGGCGAAAGTTCAAAAATTCATATTTAAACAAAAAAGCAGAAACTCACTCTTCTTAAAATTTTCGAATATCTTTAGGTACAAAATTTAATTGCAATTCTTAATTTTTACAATTTTGAAAACTAAAAAAGTTTCGAAAGTTAGAAATTAAAAAAAAAATCAAATTATAAACGTGCAAAAATTCTAAAAAAAATATTTTTTTCATTTAAGAAAATTAAGTTATTTTGTGCACAACTAATTAAATTCGTTAAGGAAAAAGAAGATTAGAAAAAAAAATTGAAAAAACAAGAAACTTTGGCAGAACTTTGTTTTATGATAAAAGGAAACTTCACACCAAATTTCATTCAAATCGGAAAGAGATAGATAGAACTGATAGTTTTTTTGTTTAGTAAAGCTCTTGAGGTAAGTGTAGGGACTGGTGAGAGGGGGTTTATTTGCAACTTACTTTTCTCCATTGAACTTTATACGCTTTCAGTATGCTTTGGATGACACTATCGATATATGTATGTATACTTTTATACATACCTATCATTCTAGTAAAATACTAATAAGTGTCTATATATCTGAAAACATTATGTCAGATTAGTTAATTATCAACTTGTGATATCTTCCACCCCAAAAAACAGCGATTCCCATTAACATTGTACTTTACTGTCATTTAGTGTTGTTGGCGCTTATTTTATTGGACCGTAATTCTAATTGGTAATTACCAGCATTCATTATGACCATGAACAAATTTACTACGTACACACATACATATGTATGTATGTATGTGGTGTAAGTACCTGTCATAATGACATTAAACTTTGTGGAAACAATTTCGTAACTCTAAATATGTATAATCATTTAGTTGAATTGCGCAATAGCTATTGAAAATTAGTTCCGCTCTTAGATGAAATAATTTACATGGAAATGTATGAATGAGTGAGTGTGTGCCACAAGAACATATTGGAAATTAAAATGGTGTTTATGTATGTTAATGAGCATGCGTTTATGTGAAATAGTTTAAAACAATGTTAGCAATTTGAAACTTTCATCAAAGAGCAATCAACTACATACATAGTTTTATTAGAAACGGGTGAAAGGTTATACCAACAAGAATTTTAATCACTTTCCAATAACTGTAATTAGTAGGAGTTCAAAACACATGAAACACAGCTACAAGGAGGGGCGAGTGTAATAAGGGTGGGAACGCGAATGTTTTATAAGAAAAAAATTAGTAGTCTAGGAAACAAATTTTATAAAGTAAAGTAATGATGATGAGCATGATGATAAGAGCGCAATTGTATATTTCGAAATTGCATAATGCTCTACAATAACATTACCAAAATTATACTGGTCATTATTTCCTCATAACCTTTATTCATCTTAATAACCTGTACTCAGATTTTTCCTTATCTACCCTTTTTTTATACTTTTTATTTCTACATTTATATGTATGTATGTATGTCAGGGTGGGTCGAAAATTTTCGTTGCGCTTGCTGGTAGAATTTATACTTTGCAAAAAAAGACATTAAAAAATTTAAATTTAGAAAGAAAAAGAAATATTTTTTATAAATTAAAAAAAATCTGTAATATGTAGATAAATGATTAAAATTAGTTTTAATCAACATTTTGAGATGTAACACTCGATTTTTAAATAGATGAAATAGTTACTTCCACGGAAGTTTGTTTTTTTTTTTCTCAAAAATCGTAAAAAGTTTACCTACATACATTTTAATGCATAAAAAGTCCAATTAGCTTTTTGGTTTTTTAATTAAATTCAAACATTTAAACTTAAAAAATAAATATTTAAAAAAAAATTAAAATTTTAAGTACAAAAAATTAACAATAAGAATTAAAATAACTGTAAAAAAATTAAAAAAAAAACACTATAATAAATAAGTTTAAAAAACACAATAATAAATACATTTAAAAAAATTTGTGTTAATCAACATTTTGAAATTTACCACTCGATTTTTAAAGAAAGATAATTTTTTTTAGGGAAGTTTGTTGAAAAAAAATCATTTAACTTTTTGGATTTTTTATTTAAATTAAAAAACAGAACGAAAAAAAATTCCAACAGCTGACTCTCCATTCTCCATTATGTTTTGATATTACACCTTTCATACTATAGAAAAAAAAAGAAAAATCTGTTTTTATTCAAAAATTTAGTCAACTCGTATTATTTAAAAACAAAAATATCTACGCTAAATTTCTAAATTCTACCCTGTGTTAACAGAAAGAAAAAAAAAAGTTAAGAAAAAAAAAATACAAAAAAAAATTCAACACACCCTAATGTGTGTATGTATTCTAGCAGTCTCCTTCTATTTCACGCCTCAAGTATTCTTGATTTCAAATCATTTCTGCATTGAATGTATTTTGTGTAGATGCCCGCATGTGTTTACATATGTATGTATATGTATGTGTATGTATGTATGAATGTATGTATGTCTATGCGTTATTACTATTATTTCATTGTTGCTTACTTTGTGCGTTATAATTTGTTCAAAGACCAAAGAAACCCCTATTCAACTATTTACATTGAGCTATACAAATACACACACACATTCATATATTTTAATGTTATTTGATGATGAAAGTGAAATTAACCTCACAGTTGTGCAATCAACTAAAAGCAAAAAAAAAAAACATATTTTATTTAATAAATTTCTATATTTTCTCCTTTTGAACGCACTCGCACACATACATACATACATAATTGTGAAGTAAATCAAATGCAGCAGCATTCACATGAACAAAGCAATGAGTTTCTTGGTGATACGTGGCGTATGATGAACGTCCGAGTGATTTGCACTTTTGTATGGCAAATAAATCACTCATACGACACGCTCCATTACAGCGTGAGCGCGCAATATTTTAATTGCAATGGTTGAGCAGGCTCTTACGCTAGACACAAATGAGCTATTTAAAGTTAGAACTATTTTTCATTTTATTTGTTAAGTTTTATGTGAGGAAAGCTGAAAAGTTAATGGAAAAATGTTGGCCGAAGCAAAATATCGAACGTCTTTGGTTCAAGTACCAAAATGGAGATACCCGGTGAACCGCTTTTCACAATCGCTATTCTTCTCAATCCGGTCTTAAACTTCTCAATCTAAGCCACTAACCACATTTTCTGGTAGATTTTTCAGCATTGTTCGAATCTTCCAAGTTGCTCTAACTACCACCTTCTGACCTCTCGTTCCGTCGTAAACGTCGCTTTTCTCTACTCCATCCAGCCACTGATGGCCTACATCTATAGGTCTAAGATTGTTCACAGAGGGCAGCCAATACGGTATATCATCATAAACCTCCAAGGAGATTTTTACGCCAAGCTTCTCTGAAAAAATAAACTTTTCCAAACAACATCTGATTCTAGTTTTCCCGGTATGTGGACTTCAGCTGTGGCAGACTAGCAACACTACCGTCACACCATGACAGCGACTGAACTTGCAGCAACCTAAATGTTCTACCGTTGTTATCGTTTCTCTGAATTTTTTGAAAAGAAAAATACTTTCAAATGTATTTTAAGAACTTTCTTCGGTTTCTTTTGTGAATTCGTCGAAAAGAAAATAGTGATAAGTAAATAGAAAATGCCTTCCAATAAAAAGGCAAAGCGCAATCATGAAGTGGAAGTAGGCAACAGAATGCGCGGGTTATCTTAATTTGCAAAAAATAATGTCCTTTGTGGCCAGCAACTTTTTCTCTCTAACTACTTACATATATATATATATCCGCACATACATATTTACTACGCTGACACTGACTTCGCTCTTGTTGGGGTTGCGGGTGCGCTGCTCGTTTTTTTGTTTTTGTTTTTATTTGTTTTACAGCAGCTGCGTTGACAATGGGACGACACTGCAATTGGACTCTTGTCACCGCTGCTGTTGTTTGACTACAATAACGGTAACAATACATGTTCACTGTGGTAAGTAAATACTGAGGATCTTAGGATATGTATGTATGTAGGCTTTAGGGTGGAACGGAGACTAATGAGGTTATGAGTGAAATATGAATTGTTGTTGTTTTAGCCGAATATTAGCGATGTTAGTATTTTATTTATTTTTTATTTATTTACGATTGGAACCAGGACCGGGAAACAAGTGCAGTTGAAGACTTTGAAAAAATGATAAACGTAGAACGCTACGCTGAAGCAAGACGAAAATGCCCTCGCGTTGGACGACGTTTCCAAAATTTGTTGAATTTTTTAGTTCACGTACACATAATTGTTGCGACGGCATCAGCTACAGTACATATGGCGCTACATCTGTTATATTTTCTATAGGCTTGATATGTACAACCCTAACATATGTATACACACATAACTCCTCTGCATTTGTCATTGCTACGGTCACTATTGTTGCTATTTTTCCTGCAATAACTGTTTGTTATACATTTGTTGCATGAACTTAGTTGAGCAGTATTATGGACCAGGCTTTGTATCCTTATTGATGTGTTGATACATACATATTGCTCGGCCAGGCTACCGCCTACAGCTAATTCGAAATGGAATTGTGGTTTTGTGCTTTCCAAAAACATTGGTCAGCTAACAAACTTGTCAGCCATGAAATTCTAGACAAGGTCTGTGTGAAATATTTTTCTATACATATATTGAATGGAAAAAGTGCGTCGACTTTAGCCGATGAGATTTGGCAGCAGAGAAGCGGAGGGTTCCCAGAGGTAATGTGTCTGAAGACCCTTTGGTGTTGCCGATTGGCTTCAATTTTCATTTATTCTCTGCCAATCGTAGCTAGCAAAACGCTACAATCGGCTTGATCAAAAAGGGGTTGTGCCACGCCCACTTTCAACATTTTGTTCTTGCTCAACTTTATACCGACTCTGTGGAAGTAAAATAGTATAATTGATGTACAATTAGTTTGTCCTCTGTAAAACATTAAAAGGATTTTACATAAAAGTGGGTGTGGCACCTAACCAGTTTTCTGTCGCATTTCGATGTGATTATCTAAGCCAAAATAATCTTTTGGGTATTCTAAGTACATACTTTTTGATTCTTCGTTATATAGTAAACAGTGGGCGTGGCTATCGCCCAACTTCGGCACCAGTCTTTTTTGGATAGTTGGGAAGTTCTAGTTGTAAGCAACTTTCTTGTGGCTAGTTTGGTGTACACCTGCAGATACCCCGCATACATATTTATGTACGCCATTGTTTAAGACAGTTTTCCTCGTGTTAGCTACATTTCCGCTGACATTTTCCCCATCCAATTGTCACAAAAAAAAAAATTTATGGAGTTGACTGCATCGCAACACGTCTGCGTTTAAATTGCATAAATTTGCATAACGCATGCCTAGGTAGGTACATAAGAAATGTTTTTGTTTTTAATTCTTTGTTGTTTTAGTTACATATCTACGCGCATCCCTGTAGGGAAAAAAGTTAACTACAAGTCCACTATTAGTACTATTTTATACACAAACCATGGCATAGCGGGGACAATAAGCGAAAAAAAGCCAAAGTCAAGTTTGGCGTAAGCATATGACATCGCACAACCGTAGACACAAACCGAAATTTTAAAATGTTAAATAAAACGCGATTAAAAATTAAAACTTCGTCTTACACATAAAATGTGTTTTAAGTTGACTGTGACAGACATAAAATGTTGTTTATTTAGGAATCACATTTAAGTAGAAAGACGATTAAAAATTAGCTTTTATAGTAGTCTCCCACAGAATTTCCCACAGAGTTATACGAGAACATGAGAATTTTTTAGATATGTATGTAGATATGTGTACGCCTGCGTATGTTTATTTGCTTATCTTTTAGTGTAACATTCATTTTTTCTCTTAATATCCCGCATTTGCATACATGCTATTCGTACATAGTGGAGGTCAGTGAAGTGTCAAGGAATTCTCACAATGATAGCTACAACAACAAACAACGCATTTAATATTTCGTTTGTGTTATTTTATTTAGACAAAGATAACTTTTAAAAACTTTTTTTTGTGTGTGTGACTTGCTTCTGTTTACATTTATAAGCATTTATGCAAATAAAAACCATAAGAGAGAGTAAATGTGTATGAAGCTATTCATCCCTAACAAGCACATAAAAAGTGTATTCAAAGTCATTTATAAAATAAATTAAACTGAAAGCATTAAAGTTCTAATATCCGAGTACGAAACCGCTAAAGAACTAATTTTCCGAGTGGAGAATTTGAGAGAGGGTGTAACTAAGTCACCTTCCACTAGGTGATCTTATTCCTCCTTTTACAGGAAGAAGATTGGTAATGAGAGTTTCAATAATTATCTAAAATCACTTTTTAACTGCGGTCACACCAAAATTCTCACTTTGGTAACAGTTTATATGTAAATACATTAAAACCAATCCCTAGTACCAATAACTCCACAAAATCGAATAGTCATAAAATATTACAGGGGAGGGAGTACACACAGTAGCGGACGTAATATAGACACCAAAGGAAGCGCTCATTCGTAATGGAATGAAAACATAAAAACCGAACGACGCCAAAACATTTTTAGTCGTGTTTGCCCTTGCCAAATAAACTTCAACAAATGAAGTCACAACCAACGAATTTATTAGTCAAAAAGGCAACCAAAACAGACAAAAATGTCGTAAAAGCTTATATTAGTACGATAAAAAAAGAATTAAAACGAGTTGACTAAAGAAATGCAATAATCATCGCAATAAAAACGAAACGAAATAAAAAATTAAAAACTTTGCAAAGATTCAAAACTTTAAAGCAATGGTCAAACCAACACTTTCGTGGATAAATCAATACAAAAGTAGTTCAATGACAAGTTTAGGAAGTCAAAAAGACTATGGCAAACGGAGGGAGTTTTACATATATATGAGTTAAAGGATATTTTGCAGAAAATTAAGAAGACTTCCCCTCTTACCGAGAGGATCTCAGGATTCCTACTCCGAGTCAGTGGCTAGCTCACTTCAAATTTTTTTATGGCGCCCAAAAAAAACATTTTAACGTCGAGGGAAGGAAAAAGATCGCATTATGGAGCTACAGGAAGTTCAATAGGCGGGACAAGTCATGGTCACAATACGGACTGACGGCTTCTACTGCAGTGTCCATCGAATGCACCAACGAGGGCTGCTTGATTGAATATGCAATGGCTCGAAATAGTGTTATCTATAGTACGAGGTTCCAGCATAAAAAGATCCACCAAGCTAACCATCTTCTGAAATACGCGAAGCTGAATTTAATTCCTTAGTTCTGTATAACTAGTTGGTACAACCTCTCTTGGATGCTGATTGAGAAGGTATACTGGCAGAGATGGCAGTTTTGTAAAACTCAAATTATAGACCATAAACGCTATCCCTCGCGAGCCTCAAAGGGCAACTGGTATGATGAGGAATGGCAAAATGCACGGAAATGCAGCGAATGATGGAAGTCATCAAGACCATGGAAAATTCCTACATGCACAATATTGGAGACGTGGTAACTGAGGTAAAGAGAGTACTTTTGTTATAGCTTAAGTGTGAGAGAGATGATAAACTCCAATGCCTGTAAATACATACATTGATGCGAATGCAAGCCACCCACTAAACAACTCCACCAGCTCATTTTCGTCATGTTTAATAATGATGAAGAAGAATAAGCCATAAAAAGGACGAATTCGTTTTTTTTTTTATTTGAAATCTTTTTGTAGCAATTAAATAGTATTTTTTACTATCAATAACTTTCATCGTTTACTTTTGTTGTTTTTATTACCCACATACAGACTTATTCAACAAATGAGAGTAAGTACAAACCTGTTTATGGGTTTGCCAGCGTCGTTCCGACAAAAAAAAAATAGTTATCTACATATTTATATCATTCATGGCGTCAACCCCACTGTCAAACTTTTATCGGGTTAGTGTATTTGTCTAGACTCCAGACAAGAGGGGGGTAAAGTATGCATGCACTTGTACCTAAGAATTCCTTGTCTGGCATGAAATGCACTTTCGCCGATTGCTGTTTATAAGTAGTTTGGTAATAGTGGAATTCACTCATTGCTTTACAAAAGTTACGAATACTCAGGAAATCAAAGTTGGCAACAATTTTACATCCACCTACTAATGCAACATGCGCCACTTGAGGGTAGCTTTTACATATATTTGCTTATTTACGATAAATGGTGAAGCTATTTTTTAACCAATGCGTTTGATTATTGAAAGAAAAGCAATATAGGAATTAATTGAAATTTGTAAATCACTACCTGTAGGATAATTGCGTATCTGATGGTGCATTTGGGAGTTGAATTAATGAGCTCAAGGCAGAACTCCATATCTGCTTTCTTGTGAGTAACAGGCCTTCTAGGCTTCACCTCGTTTTTTAAATATATTTTTTAAATAAATAAAACAAAGTAAAGTGTCGATGCCTGAAATCCCAAAAAGTCTAGTCATCGAGTTCAGGCTTCAGACTATCTTGAAAGAGTTCACTGAATTAAGTTTTTGATTATGAGGGACGGAGGAAGAAACTTTGCGCTAAGCGACGGTGATCGCGGCGTGTGTAGAACACTTTTTCGAAATTTCGAACAGATTGTAAAGTAACTTCTCAGGAAATTGAACTCTCTATGTTTCTAACTCTATAACAGTTGAATAGATAGATTAGGCGATCTTCAAGGTCGAGATATTCAGAAAACCTGTGACGATACTACAAAATATTTTCAAATAAGCTCTCAGAAGATGAATGCTTGAAATTCGAAAAACGGTGGAACAGACCATGACTAAACAAAATATTACAAAAAAACTGCCCATAGATGGATTTAGTTCATAGTTATGTCTTATAAAAAATTGGGTTTGTAGGTTTATTTTTCAAAAGCAAACTATTTCAGTAAATTCGTAAACCGATCGTCTTTGGCAGAAATTCTAAACAATTCTAACAATTGTCCAAACTCTGCAAGGGTATTGTTTGTATGTAAATGTATGGAACTCTATCCCGAATTCGGTTCGAAATATGTAGATAGCTTAAGTTCCTCTGATAGTTTTTAAAAATGTTGTATACCTTCCTTCCTAGTCAATTAGGGTTAACTAACATTAAAAGAACGAACAGGATCCTATTGTGCCAATATATTGAAATATAAGTTTCCATTTACACTATAAACAATTGTTTAATTGACTCACCTGCTCCACATGCGATGTCTCTGACATTTTTGCTTTTAGTAGTTTATAATATTTGTTGAAAATTTCTCTATACGCCACTAATCCTACAAAAACAGCAACGTTATTTTATTACACTATAAATTAGCACGTTCCATGCGGATTTATTTAACTACAACGGACGGTTTCCTCTTTTTTGGTCAAATATTTAGCATGCAAGCGAAACTGTATAATTTTCCTCAATTTCTTTTTACACTTGACAAATTATCATTTTTTTTTTTAACACATTCAATTTGTTACAATTTTATGTAATAATCACAACACTTCTCACATTGCACTAAGCATCATGCATACATTCACCATTTGACCGGTCTCGTAGATTTTGTTGGATTTTGTTTAAATTTGTCTTTTCCTGCGTAACTCGCAAGCCAATACAAAAGTCATAGACAGAATATCTTTTTGCACTACGAAAACGAATGCGAAAAGGGTCACAAATATAAATATTTATACGTATGTATGTACATATGTATGTGCGTATGCATACAATCGTTTTATTCACTTGTCGTCGTCGTTGTCGTCCCCGCCGTCGCTGCGTGCGTTAAGCCAATACGCACAATTGGGTGGACACTTTTCGTTTCGAGTCATCAAGGTTTTTCACTGACGCCAATGTAAAGTCACCAACAAAACCAACATCAACAGTCAAAACATGCACCTACATGTATGCTGACTCAGCTGTTTTAAGAAAGAATTTTAATTGATAAAAATGCTTTTGGAAAATTTCTTTATCTTTATTTTAACTTTTGTTCTGTGACTCCTGTCGGCCAACCTCTTCCGTTCAGCTGTTTTGTCACTGACGCGTAATTACATATGTACATTTGTATGTATGTAACCCCCTGTTTGTCTGACTCGTTATTACGCTACTACGAGTATTTTTACTTTTGCACCTTTAACTTCCTTTTTCCTTCAAGAGACTGTGGATGCTTCACACTTCCAAAGCAAAAAAAAAATCACATTTCAATCCACCGTTAGTTACACTAGTTTCTTTTATTAAATTTTCTTTACATTATTATTTGAATTGTAAATATTTTTTTAACTTTTAATACTGTTTTATTGAGCTTTAAAAATGTCGAATACGAAGCGGTGATGTGTGCACGAATTACATCTTCTGTGTGTATTCTTGAAATGACAGTTGGCAAATTCGCCTACCAATATTTTCAGTCCTGTTCGGCCGTCAATCCAATATATTTACTATGTATGGTAAGTTGTATCAATGCGCCGGCGCTGGCAGGATGCAAGTGAAGTTCGCTGTAGTTTGCGAGGACATTATAGTTACTGAACGGCTGGGGTATTGTTGACAGTAGATATTCCAAAAGTCTTTAGGGTTAGTGGATAGAGTGTTGTCCCGCTATGTAAAGAAAGAGGGTTTACTTTCTGCGTAGTGCATTTTTAAAAAGCACAAGGGGCTTTTTGCGAAGTTAACAGAACTCCCCGAGTGCTTTACTAAACGGGACTTTTAAAAGAAGTTTGGTGACAGTATCGGACTTTCCCACAGGTTGGACATATGATGAGGCATCTAGTTCCTATTAGAAAAGATAAAGACTTGGAATTTTTCGGTATTCAAAGTTAGGGTAGTTTGACTCGCTCGTTCGTCTGATGAAGGTTGCAGTCTCGACGTGGCATTACTATGCCATGAATTACCCTAGAAGAGGTGGTTCTATGTATTGGAATGGATCAGCTGTTTTACCCGCCAAAGAGCTGTTATGCGAAGTTTCCATGCCTATATTGGTTGGCAAACAGCGAGGGTTCCGTAAATTTACATAAGCGCCTTTAACGAGAATAGACCTAAGGAAAGTACCTAGTTAGTTGCTTAGACTTGAAGGGCTCTGCTCCTTGCTGCTTGTTCAGCAGTGATTGCCACCAAAGTACAAAGTTGCAACGAAATCCTCAACTTATTGGCTGACCCTTACTGGAAAAGACAGAGACACTCAGAAGATCCAAAGGTGCACCACCAGACTCTCAACATCATCATCTCATTTTTCAACCCGCGCTCAGTGAATGCAAAGGTATCAAAAGAACTTTTCGACCTATATACCAATATCTCTTGAAAGAAACAAAACATTGGTTTTCCGATGTCAGATTATTGAAACAGAGGTAGAAACGCGTCTTTTGGCACCCTTCCTGATATTTTTGGATGTGTATTATCTTTCAGGTACGTCGTAAAAAATTAGCCATTCACAAAACCGTTTGACAAGACCCGAAAGCACTCGGGTTGGGTTTTATTGAGTGCACCGTGCCTATGAATGTTTGTTTTTTTTTTTTTAGACGGCTAGAGGGGGTCCCAGAGATCACAGAACTAAAGCCCGAACTTGGAGGCAACTCATATTTTAATAGAAAATCGAATTTGAAGATTCGAATTTTCCCAACCAAAATGTGTAAATTTTAAAACACTTTGATAACACTATACACACAAAACTATATTACATTACACAAAAACCCCTTCCACACAGTCCCGCACTGTTTTTTGACGGAGTTTTGCGCGAATAACCGCTTTAAACATTTAAATTTTTTATCACAGAAAACCCGACATGTTTTTTCACTTGGCAAAAAGAATGCCTTCGGGAATAAACAAACTATGTTATATGTTATGGCACGTTCACTGCAACATAGCTTGTTTATTCTTCATTTTATGAGTTATTTTATAGATTTTCTTTATAATTGTTAAGAAACGCGGAGATTTATCACTTTTATTAACCACGAACAGATATAATGCCGAAAACTAAGCAGCTTGCAACGAGATTAATTTGAACTAGTTAATAAAAAAAATGTTGCCAGACCTTCCAACAGTAATTGTAACAAAAACTTCTTATAATTTAGGTACTGGTGCAGTTTATGGGGCCCACCCAAAACTAGACCAAAAAAGTCGAGTGGGGTATCAAAAGACGCGTATTCACGTCTAGATTTAGAATCTGAAATGAGATTTTTGTTTTTTTCAACCGTTCAAAAGTTATTTGCAGGTAAAGTTCACAATTTTCTGTCATTTTCATGTGGTTGTTGTAATGGCATATTAGGCTGAGCCAAAAAAGTGAAAAAGTGTTGGGAAACGTGGCACGTGGAAGGACATCGCCGTCAGGACCATCACTTCAATGCGTTCGGCAATTTTTATAAAGTATCAATCAAGCAATTTTGACGCGTTCGAAAAAAATGTCATGAATTTATCGCATTTGCTCTGTAATTTGGTTTGAATGTGTGATTTTGAGAATGCGATTTGTATGGGGAAATGCGACGCATTTGGATTTTTTTGTCCGAAATAAAGCATTTGGTGCAGTGTATGTAATACAATATTGCAAATTTAAACTCGATTTTTTCTCAAAATATATAGCTTGCCTCCAAGTTCGGTCTTTTGTTTTGTGTTCTGTGCGACCCCCTCTACCCCTCAAAAAAAAAATCCTAGGTTCGGTGTATCATCTAAAATATTCCCCAAGCATTCTCCTCCACCCAAAAAAACACTAGCAGCTTGGTATAAGAAATGTGGTCACCACTACTGTTTTTAAAAGTCTGGTTTGAATTAAGTCTGGCAACCACGCTTGGAATCAACAGTGGTCGACAGCTGACATTTGGCAAGTTGTAAAACAACAACATGTAAACATCACATAGAATGGAGACGTCAGCAAGGCGGAAAATTATTGCAAACTAAATTGTTTTGGAAAAAAGAAAATTATTTATTATCCCAAAAGTGTTGTGATCAGAATGGGACAGCTTTAGCTTTTTGATTTATGCACGGGAACCAAAAAGATAACAACTCTGCGAAAAAAGTCGGCAGATTGAAAAGCACAAAGGCTTAAGAGAACATATGGAGACGGACAGTCCCAATACTGACTAATGTCAACCGCTGCATTATAACACATTCATTTTGGATAAAATTTAATTATCGGCAAATAATATACCTAATCCACTAGCACATATTTGCAAGCTGAAACAATGACACAGCCGCGCTATGAGCTACTCACCGGCGGTAGTCAGAAAGAAAGTGGTGGACCTGAAGGAAAAAAAGGACTATTAAGACGCACAGCGTTTAATGGACGCTTCGATGATGATGAGGATGAAAATGAAGAGATTGAGTTGGGCCCTGAACATCGTATTAGATATGAAAGTGATGTGGATGTAGGCGATGATGAAGATTTTTATATAAATGGGGGGAATTTAAGAGGTAATATTAACAGCTGCCGTGACAATGTACACAACGAATCTGGAGGCATAATAGGTTCACCAACAACCGCCGCACGTCTTGCAAATTCAAGAATACTGCATTTAGCAGTTGGCACAATAACGACTATACTACTTTATCTAGCGCTATCTATTTCATTAACATTCTACCAACAAAAGTTAATTAAGGTATGTGTGTATGTTTCCAAACATGCAATAACTTCCATTATAACAGCTGAAATAACACATTTGATAAATCGTTTCAAGATTTTCCTTTGTTACCATAGAAATGATTTTTATTGCTAATATAACAATTTCCCTACCAATGCACTTTCCGCTTAGAACGTTTGTAACACTTTCCAAATTTTTTCATTGCAGAAACTACAGTTCCCTCTGTCTATAGTCACATACCATTTAATTACAAAATTAATACTATCTGCAACTGCACGTGCGTTATACAAATTGTGCAGCGGTAAGACACGCGTTAAAATAGATATACGTACATCGTGGCAGAAATTGGCCCCAGCCGGTATTGCGAGTGGTATCGATATTGGGTTTTCAGGTTGGGGCCTTGAGTTGGTCTCCATTTCGTTATATACAATGACCAAATCTTCAACTATTGTTTTTATATTGATATTTGCAATTATGTTGGGATTAGAGAAGAAGGTAAGATTAATGAAAATTTTGATTAAAATGCACAATTTTAAAAAATACTACTTTATCATTACAGAGCATGTTCCTCATATTCATTGTTGGTCTCATTGCCATGGGTTTGTTTATGTTCACCTACGAATCTGCTCAATTTAACACTCTCGGTTTCATATTTATTCTTTTGGCATCACTTAGTAGTGGCATACGTTGGAGTTTTGCTCAATTCGTTATGCAAAAATCAAAATTAGGTTTACACAATCCCATCGATATGATATATTTTATGCAACCTTGGATGATACTTTCTCTGTTGCCATTTTTACTGACTTTTGAAGGTAAGTTTATAAGATGAAATAATAGGATTTTATAGTGAACATTAAATATTTATAGCAGCAAATAGAATTATGTTTTCACTGCTCTTTGCTTTCATCCGCTAGAAACAAGCAAATCACTTATGCATATTTTATATAAATACAAAATATATAGACAAATACAGTATATAGGTATATGTGTTTATTATTTACAGCTAAACCACTTTATAACGTCCTGCTTAATCTACCTAATATACCAAATGATGTAGTTTTACTCAACGTTTTCTATATAAGCTTTGGTGCTGTGCTAGCATTTCTTATGGAATGTAGCGAATTTTTGGTGCTTTCGAAAACATCTGGCTTAACACTTTCAATTGCTGGCATTTTCAAGGTAATGGTGCTAACTAAGTGCATAGATTAATTAAATTTAACACGTCTAATTTTCGTATATTTTTCATAGGATATTTGTCAACTTGCACTTGGCGTAGAAATCAATGGTGATCAGCTTAGTTTAATAAATGTCTTGGGATTAATTGTTTGTTTGATTGGTATATCAATGCATTTACTTCATAAATATTTAACTTTTACCAAATTGGAAGCAGCACTGCATAGGCATAATGATGTCCATGAAGATGATGAGATACATTTCAACGAGTCTACCATTAGTCCCACCTTCACAAATGGCAGAAATCGTCAGGACCAATCTATTGGTACTACTAATGTCAGCAGCGGTAATGTATTGAATGCCGTTTTACAACAAAAGAGACATTCCGCACAAACAGTACCACTGCTAGAACAAAGTGATTCGGATGATTCAAATAATGATGACAATGAACAAAGCGCTTCAGATGTCATATTTGACGTATTAAAACGGCGAGATATTCAACGATAAAGCTTTTTATTTTTGTTTTTTAGTTTTCATAATATAGCACTGTTACAATTTGTATTGTATTTTATTGAACCATGTAACTCGATATGAAAGTCTATAACGTTCCTCTCGAATTTATGTAAGCGTTATATAAAAGTGTCAGGTTAGTCTTTTATTAATCTTGCTTACTTTTGTCATTCGAAAATTTATACAGAAATGTAAAAATAATGTTATAAATATTTAAGTGTGCAACTTTAGTTACAAATCGAGTTACGGAATATTGCGTCATTTCTTTAGGCTAGAAAATGTAAATGTTGTAAAAATCATTCCTTACCTATATTAGTTAGGTGTAATTAACCTAGCTACTTTATGAACTGTGAAATAAATTTTAGCAAATAAGTGTATTTAAGTTGGCTTTTACAATTGATCAATAAAAAATAAATACTACGTACAAACTTCGCCTTGATTAATGGACAACATTTTCGTCAAATTCTAGCAGAGTCAAAGACATATGGCCAAGGTAGGTATGACTGTCGTAAGTGGCGACAAATCCACTTATACGGATTCCCCGTATACGGATCCATATTTTCCAAAGAACTGTCAACATCATTATAATCTTATTCGGCGCGTCACATGTTCCATGAATAATGTGCCGACTAAGCAATAGCTATGCATACTGCGAAATCGGTGATAGAAGAGTGAATCCTATTTAAGAATTGAGAGAGCAACTGTTAAAGAGATACAAAGTTCATAAGGACACATGAGTTTGGGTAGGTTTTGAATACGAAAAGAAATTAAATTTGCTTTAAAAAATTTTGCTTTTAGTCTTCATTTTATTTTATTTTGATTGTATTATTATATATGTATGTAATATACTTAAGCTATAAGAAATTAAATTCGATATATTAATATATTCTCTTTTTGGCGCATTAAATATTGTATATCTTCTTTGATTGCCGCGTAGTTCCAATAGCAAAATAGTGGCCTTCACGCCCACTCTTGAAAACAAAACAAAAAAAAAGGTTAAACGAATATATTTTTCTACTCTTATAACTATGTAGATAAGTAGAGAATTCGTTAGCGAAAAAAGGTCTTTAAACGTGTTACCAACAAAATACAAATAAGGTTCGTCCCATAGTTAAAGCAGGGTCCCTATTATTTAACTAAATTTGAATTTAGATTTGCCGGAACTAAATTTTTTTGTTTCACGTTTCTTTATACTTCTATTTTCTGATAGTGAAAATAGACAAAAGCAGACATAAGTTGGTTGCGATATTTTTTACACATACATATATAAGTATATATACATACATATGTAGCATGTTTTACGAATAAAGCCAGTTATCGTCGTCAACGGACTAACCCAAAAAACGATTGAGAAACGGCGGACCTCCGAACATCACGCATTTTTTTCAATTTCAGTATTATAAATCTAGTTTAAATTTTCTTAAAAACGGGTTTTAAATATATTTGTGGAAAGTCCTTCCACATAGCCACAGCATTTGTATACAAAATAGTAGCGACTGTCCTTATAATTATGAAACGTATTAAGTAAGTTTAACACAAAAATAAAAATAATCTTCAAGAATTAGAAAATAAGAAAAAATTTTACATTAAATTGATTTAGTATAATCAAAAACTTATTATTGAAAACTATACTGAGTTCAACATACATAGTTATAATAACTACATAACACCACTATCGTTAAGAACTATTTTCCTACGTTTTTCAAGCAATGGATAATCTCTGCTCGAGCACGATGTATTCGGTTCCAGCTCTACGTCATCATTGTCCTCCTCACTTTCATTCCCGGTATAAGAATCTGTACGCTTCCGTTTTCCTAAAATTGTAGCACATTTTGCCTGCATATATGCCATCTCATCATAATCACTTTCGTCATCATCCTCCTCTTCATCCGAAGATTCAGATTTTCTATCGCATATAGATACGAAACCGGACTCCGGACTATCGCATAAAGTATTCCCAGCATTGGGTATTTTAGTTGCTGCATAAAACATTGCTTGGGCTTTACTTAAATGTAAATTATGCAACGCAATTACGGCTTCCATTAACGGTTCAACCGTGTCTTGTGTACATTCTGTTATTTTTACCAAATATGGTGTCCATATAGGTGTTATAAATGATAAATGCCGCACAGCAGCAACACAAGATGCAGCAATTATGGATGGCCGTATATTACCAAATTTTATATCTAAAAAAAAAACAAATTAATAAAATAATTAGCTTATTTGTATATACTTTTCTACAAGTACATACAACTTAATGATTCGTCGATAAGATTAAATAGTAGTTTGCTTAATGCTGTAGCCATTTCCTCATATGTACGATAAAATGGTGGTATTATTTCAGTTTGTGTTTCATTCAGTTGATTCCTTTGCAGCAGTGTGTTATAATCGTAGGCGCCACCATGCCATTTATGCATATAATTATGAAAATCGTCTAGCGTTATTATATTGCTAGCAAAATATTCAGCGAATGTGGCAGAAGTAGGACGTATCAAATCAAAATGAAATAACATTAAAACTTTCATTTCAACTTTCCGGAAATCGTCCAATGTGTAAACATCACCCACTAATTTATTGAGATCAACAAATTTTGGTGCATTTATATCAGCTTCTTCAATTTTAGCGGCTATTATCAAGCATGTTAGGGCAGTTAAATTTAATTTCTCAGCTCTTATAGTGTAGTTGTCCATGAAACCATCTAAAAGGTAGAGTGCTAAAATAGAAAACGTTCTTAGTTCTTAGAAGTTAGAAGTAACTAACTATTACATGCCATAAAACTGTGACAATAATGTGTTATAGAGCAAAAATAATTAACAATCGTTAATACAGCAGTAGAAGAAAGATATACGTAGACCCATTAGTCGGGTACACTTATTATTAGGAGCAGACTCGAGTCATAATGAAGTTTTTAAAAAGCGCTTTCGGTGTTGGACTCAGTTCACAGAAACTACTCACTACTTCGTTCAAACGTTTTGAACCTCGCTCAGTGGATGTAGGGTGCTGACGTTAATAGTTTGAATCCTCTTGTTTGGAAAACAGGTTAAGTTATTCAAAATCAATTTGCTCTCCGAAAGCATTGGTTCTTATTACCACAACGCAGGGCATAAATGCAGTATACTCCAACCCCAAATTAAAGAAAAAAGTATGGGGATCGGTAGATTCCCATTAGGTGAGTACAACCATATTTATTTTCAGGGGAAACAATACCAAAATTGAGAATTGGAGCTATTTTGCAAATTCGTAATACAATGCAGAAACTTGGCGGTTGGCGGGATTATTTACTCACCTAAATGTAAAGTTGTTCGCGAAAGTTTATGGACCTCAGCCACTACTTTCAGTAGCCGCAATAAGGCTGGACGAAAACCGCACTGTTCTGATTGGTAGCAAAGAACGTTACGACGTAACTCTGTTTCACGTAGTGTTTGATATATATCATCCGAATAATCGCAAACCCAGTGCGATTTCTCAATTCTCTATAAGCGAAATTTCGAAGTTTAAAAATATATTGCTTTCAATTAATTTTACCAAAACCATTACCAGATTTGTAAATATCTCAATTGAATTAGAATATATGGTAATACTTTACGGTTTACGTCAAGTGTTAATACACGTCCAAAAATATAGGTAGAGGTATCAATAGACGCGTCTTCACCTCCGTAACAATAATCTGGAGGGGGAAATCCGATATTTTTAGAATTTTGCGAGATATTTGCAGTTAAAGTTCACAATTTTTCTGTCATTTTCATGTGGTTGTTGTAATCACATTACCCTGTGAGAAAAAAATGACCCATAGAGTCGGAACGGTGGCATGTTGCCACCGTTCAGGGCAACCACCTGGAGTTGGAATGGCGTAGCCCAGGGTTATTTTTTGAAGCGCGGCCGAAGGCCGCCTACGCGGAAAGGTGTTCTGCACATAAAAAACGTGGATCGGGCCCCGAATTTGGGATCTAACCCGGGTCAATTTTCGGTTTTTCACTAATAACTTTTCACAGAAACAAAATATTGCTTTTCCCCCTTCGGGTTATTGTTACGGAGGTCAAGACGCGTCTTTTGATACCTCTCTCAAGATTTTTGGACGTGTATTAACACTTGACGTAAACCGTAAAGTATTACCGAATATATTGGGAATTCAAAAGCTGTCGCAGTAGTTGTTTCCGTTTCTGATCCTGCCCAAGTAACACCATCGCCAGTGCCAAAACCAGTAAAGGGAATCACCGGCGAATAACAACATAAATTTGGATAGCTACAATCGAGCACTTCGCCTTTTTTATTAATATTCATTTCCCCGTTGATTTTCTAAACACCCTTTTGACTTCTCTACTGTTTTCAATATTCTAAATATTGCATTTTGCAGTATAATATTTGTAAAAAAAAGGGAAACGTGCAGAAAATGTAAATTTGACAAACGATTTCAATAACCGTTATTCGACGTTCGCTTTGTTTTTCTTTTATTCGACGTTCGCTTTGTTTTTTTTTTGAAACAGTGTTCCATTGTTTTAGCAAAAATTGCAGGGTTGCAGGGGATGGGAATAGGCATTCTGGTGCGGGCTTAACAGCATTCTGGTGCGGGCATAGGGAATTTAACAGCATTCTTGTGCGGGCATAGGGAATTTAACAGCGGCTAGCTGGTTGGGCAAAGAACATAGATATACAAGAATGGAAAACACGCTACTTTGCGCGATTTCCAGGCGAGTGAGCTCTGAAAGAACAAATTTCAGGAGTTCACCACCTGCTTCACACTATTTTTCTTAACTACAAACTTCACCAAATATTATTGAATTCGCTTTGTACAAACAATTCTTTGGTCTTTGGTTGGGCCAAAGGGCGGGCATAAGGAATTTAACAGGCTAGCTGGTTGGGCTGGTTTCCAGGTGAACGAAGTCTTTTACCCTTTCAAAATTATGGTTGCCAAGACGCAAATGAGCTATGTACCTCTTTGCCTGTTGTCAGAATGGGGATACATCTTTCAGTTAGTATATTCTAAATTAAAAACTGATACGTTTTAAGTAACAATTTTATTGATTTACATAAATACTATTTCTTAGACCATCAAACTGCAGTTTGTATCAAATTTTACATCATGATACTAAAATAAAATTTACACACTTAAAAATAGTTCTAAAACTGTTATAAAGATACAAATAGATTTGCTATATTTTTCAAAACTTTACAAAATCTTAATCTTGCGACTTTCCGTATTTCTGCTTTTTATGAAACTTTTTCGGATTAATGCCGTACGCTTTCAGACGTTCATCGCTAATATTTACATCAGTATTAGCAGATTTATTGTCTTTATTGAATTTCTTCGCATTTGGCTTAAATTTGCCTTTCTGTTTCTTATTTGCCACAAACTGTGTTTTATTTTTCTGCGAGTTCGGAATATTATCAGTTTTACCTTTATTTGTTTGGAAGGGATTGGCTGAGTGCGTTGGTTTAGGTGGGCCTGTTTGTAGTTTCCCCCCCGCCTTTGCGCTTTTGGGTGCGTTTATTTTATTGGAGTTCGCTTCATTTTTCAAACCGTTTTTATTGTTAAACTGAACAGTATTTTTGAAAGGGGATTTATTAACATTGGCTGCAACACCAGTTTTAAAAGGGTTTGCTTTGTTGCCTTGCATTTTCTTTTGCGTTTGTTTTGCGTCTCCGTTCATATTCTGATTGGGGCCACTAGTTGGCGGGGTTTTTAAAACGCCCTCAACTCTATTGGCTTTAGATTTATTCTTCTTTCGCTTTTTCTTGTTTTTTGGTTCCGTTCCCACATTATCAGCTACAGCCTCAATACCCGCCGTCGTTTGTGTGTCTTCTCCTAATTTA
The DNA here is from genome assembly GCA_951509765.1 of Sphenella marginata. Classification (NCBI taxonomy): domain Eukaryota; kingdom Metazoa; phylum Arthropoda; class Insecta; order Diptera; family Tephritidae; genus Sphenella; species Sphenella marginata. The sequence continues at coordinate 19,822,514 of OX608082.1, forward strand.
GGTTTCTTTTCTGGAATATCAAGCTCGGCAACTGGAACATCAACCAACTCATTTTTCAATGCAGCTGCTTGTGCTTTACGTTTCCTTTTCTTATTTGCCCGTTTGCTGATCTCAGCGTCTTCTTTGTTTTCAGTCGTACTAACAGACGCTGTTTTGTTCAAGTCTTGATCTGTAGCATTTGTTTTTCCTTCCTCCTCATCTTCATCGCCGGATCTAAGTACAGGTTGTTGATTAGTTTCGTGTTTATAATATATGTATTATTCTTACCCTTCTTCGCCGTAAAGGCTCTTAAAAATTTTACGTTTCAAATCCTCATTTTTAGCCTTCATTTTATATAATCTTTGATCCTTTTTTTCTATATGATCTGGGCGTATTTGGATGGTCTTTTTTAAACTGGCCCATTGATTTAATTCTTTGTTCTTTGCTAACAGGATCTGCAAAGAATTGTATATAATAATTAGTAGTAATTTGATTTGTTTCCTACCGGAATAAATTATTCGGTTACAAAAAAAATAATTACGATTAAAAACTTGCAACACTCTAAATAATGTTCTAACCTCTTCTATGGTGAGTCCAAAATCGTTTGGCGTTGTTTCCACATACTTAAAGCGACATGGTATATCCCCAATCATGTCTTCACAATCCAATTTGTAGTATTCATCAATATATTCTTCATATGTTCTTTCATCTTCTGGATCAAATGCTGGTTTCTGTGTTTTTATCATTTCAACGAATTGACTCTTACGTCCTTTACGCCCCTTTCTCTTTTTTGTATTCTCTATAAGCTCTTGCTGCAATTGTTCCTTGGCGGTTGCAGGATCAAATTCACAATCCATATTAAAGTCATCGTCTTCACAATGTTGATTGAAATAATCTACCCCATCATCATTCATATTTGGATCATAATTATCCCAATCCTCCAACTTTAATTCTTCAATATCTGACGGGCATTCGGGTTTTTCTTCTCCTTCATCCACCTGATAATATTCTTCATTGAATAATTCTTGCATACGTTTATCGTGTGCTGCTGGATCAAAATCCTCCTCTAGCTCTTCATCTTTAAAACCCAACTCATCATTGCCCGTAACCATTTTGAGTTTACGTATTTTTTCTTCGATTTCGTTACGTTTCATCTCTTTAATTATATCTAGCTCTTTCATTTTTTGCTCTTTTTCTACCTTTTTACGCTCTTTTACCTCCTGCCGTTTTTGCTTCCGTCGATCATCTGATTGTCGCAGTGATTGCTCGATAGTTCTGGGATAACGTTTTATAAAATCAGCATCAGGTTCTTCGAAACGGAAATTATATTTCTCCTCGAATTCTGCTTGCTTTTCAAGTTCTACTTCGTCTTCTGATAATGGTAGATTATCGCCCACGATTTCATCATAAGTTGGGATATCGGAAGATTTTGTGTCTGAATAGCTGGAATATTTATTTATTATATCATAGACTATTAGTATACATGCCATGTATTTACCCTTTATTTAGAATAAAGTCACGTAAGAAACGTTCGCTTTGTGGTAATTTGCTACTGTTCCAGTAATTTTTTAGTGGCTCCAGTTTTTCTTTTATTGGATCTTCAATATCGTCTTTTTTTCCAGCCAACCATTTTAGATAATCTGCCTCCTCTCGATCTTCCTCCTCTTTCGATTTATTACGTTTTTTAAAAATACCTCCGAAAGCGTCTTCCTTCTCTTCATCTTCGTCCGAGTCACTAGCGTTCATTACATTCTTGAATTCCTCTTTTAGCTTGAGCTCCTCTTCCACAAGTGTCGGAGAAGCTGGACGTTTCGCAGCTCCATCATAATCGGAATCAGAATCTAGATTACAAAAACAAGATTACTCCCTACATTACTCAAGTAAATTCTTTTGGCGTACCATCTTCAAACTTTCCACCCTTTTCCAATATAATATTTCGTTCATAGTCCTTTAATGTTATGGGCTTATTACTTTTTCCCCTTTGTAAATGTACGTTATTTTCGTCGGCATTCTCATCAAGCCCTCCGAAAAACTTAGTATTCTTATCATATATGGTGGGATCTTTGGCTTTCAATGATGCCAATGTTTTCAAGAATTCTTGATCAAATTGTTTATCAAGCGGTTCATCCTCATCAGAGGAGGTTGCACTATCACTTGTAGATTCAGAGTCACCAACGTCATAGCCACGATCCTTGACTGTAAATATTTAGGTAATGAATGAATTTGGGCAATCTTGGGATACGCTTGCTACTTACATTTCTTTAGTAATTCCCTTTTACGAAAATTGTTATAGGATTTTGCGTATTCTTTGTTAGTGGCCAATTGTAGATCATCACCCTCACCTTCATCAGATCCATCAAAAAGATTTCTACTCATATTTGTTAAAATTGTTATTTTGATTTCTATAGCACAAGCGAACGGAATCAAAACAATGGTCTTCCACACGTGCTATTCACAGCTGTCAAAACGTATTATTGCACTGCATTGCCATCGGAATAGTTTAAGATGCCACACAGGTATGGTGAACTTCCAATTTGAAAAGGTATGATAAGCTCTCCAAGTTATGTCAACGGGATATATATTTTCGTCTCACTTTTTTCCGCTCCGATATGGATTAGGTGATTCAATCACCGGAAATGGCCCAATGGTATAACCAGTGGAACCTTCTAGCCCACGTCACCCAGTAAGGAAGGAAAAGATTGGTAATGCAAGGTAAGAGGTATTATCCATGGAACAACCATCGTGTTGTATGTTAAACGTCTCTTAAAACACGTGTAGGTCGAGGACGGTTATGAAAGGTATGGTGAATATTGAAAAGGTAGGTAGTAGTATGGTAAACTCGCAATATGTTAACGTGCGAAAATTTTAAGGTCTGGCAGCACTACGTTTTCTGTCTAACATAAAATGTCAAATGTCAAATAGTCAAAGAGTAGAAAGAGAAGCGAAAACAAGCAAATCCCAAGGTAAAATTAAACAAAAAATTTAACAAATCATGATTAAATAGGTTTTCTTGGTAAATGTTTAACATTACTGTGAAGCACACGGAAACAATATTACATTAACTTCAGCTGCTTTAGTCTAGAAGTGAAAATAGCAACAGAAAAACGCCCAGATTGAACAGCACATAAAAAAAACGGAAAGGAAAACCCAATGAAAATTTAAGGTAAGCAAAGTAGGTTTATAAAAAATAATAACCACAGAAAAACAAATTCGAATGTATGCGTTTGAAGACGAATAACAGTGCTAAGGGAATACCAACAAATGTTTTAGCGAACTTCAATAGAGGTTATCTTATTAGAAGGTTATATATGTTTATGGGATTTAAAAGGCAATTTGTTTTGCATTTATGTGCATCCGTTGATAGTTGTTACGTGTGTAGGGATAGCAGTTTACTGAAAATTAGTATGACGTCATTGTTTTAAACAAATACTTCATACTAGGTAATCTATCACTTGCAGACTTTAGCACTTTGGATACTTGATAATATTTCCACGTATGTACATATCTAATGCCTATCTGTGACTCAAGCTGGTACCTCCTCAAGTTTCCCCTGCTAAGTTCACCTAAAAGTAATTGTCTTCAAAAGTAAATACATATGTGAAAGATATAACATTTCTACGTAGGCGCATATAGTATAGTCATTCATATGGTATATACACATGTTTTTAAAAAGTATTAAAATACAAACTAAAGTTTCCAGTTTGTTTTATTTCCAGTACTCGTACACAGAAATAATTAACCAAAAAATACAGATAACATTAGAGAATAGACGACGTCTGCTGGTAGTTGCCTAGCTGCTAGAACGGTCATACCAAAACCACAGGCACACAATGGATCCCACATTGAGAAATGCGCATATCACATCGCGTCTTCCTGGTAAATATGCATATGTTTTTATATGTAACTACATACATACATATGTATGTATGCAGTACATATTTATAGTTACTATGTTTTAGCTATATATTTTTGTAAAATGCTATCTAAAACCGTAGATATTCCTATTTCGTTTTATCAATAAAACCAATGTTGTTATTTATGCATACATATGTATATGGTTATAAAATAATCGGCGACAGTTTTTATTGCATGTGCTATTTCCACATGCATGCCTAATTTACATAACTAATATGCATAGATATATAGTAAATGCAATAGCTAGTTAGTTCAAAATATCCAAATAACAGAAAATGAGACTTAAAGACATCGCAATACAGAGCAACCCCCTTACTAAAAATGAGTTGTAAAAAAATGATTTATTTTTTAAGGTGGAATTCATTCTATTATCCGAGAAGTTATGTTTTCTCTATTGCTTGACATTTGTTAGTTGTAGGGCTTAGGTCGCCTAAAGAAATCATAATTATTAATTGCTTCGGGTAACCAGAGTAACAAAAGTGTTAGAAAAAGGTTTTTTTTTGTCAAAAAATTTAACATACCGGTTTGTAGAAACAAATTAGAAGCAGCTTACCACAGACTTTGAGAAGAGCTTTAGCTTAATCAGATGTAAATATATGTCGCAAATTTATTATGCTTATTGTTAATTATTTACAATCTTTCTTCTATTTTGAATGTATTATGTGCTTCCCTTCGAATATCCCTAAGAGTTGTATACAGGGTTACTGGGAAAATTGCATCTCCTACAAGTTCCCACAAATGTACATACTCGGGAAGCACAAACAAATTCTCTTTATTACGTATGTATGTACATATCAAATAAATTATATCCTGGTCCGGATACTGACATTTTTCTTTAACTGTTTGTGCGATTTAAACGCGGACGTAGAAAAATCATAACAACTGCCGCACTGTGACAGTAACCCTGTATAAAAAAAAAACATTCCTGTAATGCAAAGTCCTCTTGTCTATTGTAAATGCTACCGTGCTTAATACTTGTTAACATAACTTTTTAAGGTTTATATTAAATAAAAAAAATAAACTTTCTTTTTATTGATTAATAAACGACACAACAAAATTTTCTTGCCGCCTAAAGGCTTAACATTAATTGTAAGATTACTTCACTGTTTAAATATATAAAAAATATTTATAGAAATAATACTTTACTTTTGCTACTCTAGGGCCAGCCATAAATCCGGTAGTCGAAAATTCAGAAGAGCCACAGCCCAGTCTTTCAGATTTACATGATTTTGAACCAAAACTAGAATTCGATGATACAGAGTTATTAGCACCAGCAACGTTGCCAAGTAAATGTGATACAGACCCAAATATGTTTAAAATTTTAGACTTATTAATATTTTATTTATTTATTTTTTTCTTAGAGGATGTTATGGTTGACGATTTTGTATTAGCTGAAGGTGGGTCAGACTAAAAATGTATGACACGAAATTTAAATCCACAAATAAAATATATTTACAACTTTTAGACGAAGACATCGAATCTGAGGACATAGTAAATACGTTAGAAGACGAAGATTTTGAGGATCAATTGAGAGAGGTTTATTACATTTTTTTAATTCTTATGCATACAACACATACGAAAAAAAAACACTAGTTTTAAACATTTGGAGAGGTAATAGCTGACACTTTAAATTCTTGTTAACACATTTTTAGGAGCAAGCTGAAAGTATTGTGGGCGTTAAAACCAAGTGCGATTTTCTTGGCACCGATAAACAGGGAAGACATATATTTGCAATTTATGCATCAAGATTTCCAGAGAAATCACAAATGGAAAAATTTATTAGGTAACATAATTGAAGATTTATGTAAATTTATAATACAATTTTCTCTAATTACAGTGATGTTATCAAAGAAATTGAACCATTTGTAGAGAATGATTATATTCTCGTATATTTTCATCAAGGTCTTCAAGAGCATAGTAAACCATCAGCACAACTATTGTGGAATTCATATAAAGAATTGGATCGTAATTTTCGTAAAAATCTTAAAAACTTATACGTCGTCCATCCAACTTTATTTATACGTTTCATTTGGAAATTTTTTAGTCCTTTTATTAGTGACAAGTTTCGTCAAAAGCTTGTCTATATATCCAGTTTAGATGAATTACGTCAAGCATTGGGCTTATCAAAGATAAAAGTACCCGATAGTGTGTGTGATTTTGATGAGCAGTTAAATTCGCGCAGTAAAAGTAGTCCATTTAGCTACGGCAGTAGTAGCACTAGTAATAGCAGCAGTAGCTCCAGCAACGTAACAAAACAAATGGCCACAACAGTACAATTTGGTGCACCACTTAAATTTATTGTATCCAATAGTCCATGCCTAAATTCTATACCACCAATTGTGCGGAAATGTGTGGATTTATTATCTATGACTGGCATGATCGATACAGAAGGTATATTTCGTCGTTCAGGAAATCACACAGAAATTATCGCATTAAAAGAACGGGTGAATCGAGGAGAAGATGTGGATTTATCCAAAGTTAATGTGCATGTAATTGCTGGATTATTAAAAAGTTTCCTGCGCGATCTTACTGAACCACTACTTACATTCGAGCTATACGACGACATTACTAGCTTTTTAGGTAAGTAATAAAGTTACCATATACCTAATAATGTTCTTAAATTGCGAATATTAGTAGGAAGAATTAAAATGTGTATATACGAAATTGGGTTAATCATAGGGGTTGTGCACTAATATTATCGGTCAAAACGAATGAGTGCATTTGTTAGCATACATCTCACCTTTTTAGTGTTCCACTTCTGAATTTTTAAAGATCTCTAGACTTTTAAACCTTTTATTTTAATTTAACACGTTTCTAAGTTGAAGAAAAATAAATTTACTTGTTGCAGATTGGCCGAAAGAGGAACGTTCTCGAAATGTAACGCAACTTATAAGAGAAAAATTACCTGAAGAAAACTATGAGCTTTTCAAGTACTTAGTAGAATTTTTAGTTCGTGTGAGTTAACCAGACGGTGTATATTAATCATATGCTCTGCTCATATGCTTTTATTCTTTTTCATTTTACAGGTTATGGATTGTGAGGACTTCAACAAAATGACATCTTCTAATTTGGCCATTGTTTTTGGACCAAATTTCCTATGGTCGAACAGAACCAATACCAGCTTAGAAGATATTCGACCTATAAATGCATTCATTGATTTTGTGTTGCAAAATCATAAAGACATTTATCTAATCGATGTTAATCAACGTCTTGTACTCGTCTCGGCCGATGGTTGATGGTAAAGAAATGAATGTTAAGTGCACAACGCACAAAAATTTAAATAAACTGTGTTTTCACTAAGATAAAAAAAAATTATCAGTCTTAGGAATGTCGATTCATGAATTTTGTATTATATACTAAACTTTAAAAATAGGATTTCGTATTGTATTAAGTTTATAATTGCCACAAACAAGTTAAGAGAAAAAAATATTAAGCACTCCATAAGTATATTTAGTATGTGTGTATGTGCTCTGTTAATGATTGCATTTTGAATGATATATAGTATATGTATATTTACAAGATGTATAAGAAATTAATGTGTATGACGAAAATTACTTAATTTCGTTAATTATGCCCGAACCATACACTGTTTGGCCTGTTTATAGATATTAATTTCTTATACAACTTGTTCTGAGAAGAAATTTATTGGCACAAGAACTGATGCTAATGTTTGTACAATGTTAAAAAATTATATTTAATATTTTGTAAGTGTATCATCATTCAAAATATAATTACATAATATTTTATTATATAATTTTAACCAAAGAGATTCAAGCAAATATTTCAATTGGCGAAATTTTATTAAAACAATGAAACATATTTTAAAACTGTTTTTTATTTAACTTCTCAACCAGTAACGGAGCGTACCTGTTCCATTTCCCACTTTCGATAACACTAAAAAACCACTAAAAACAACCAAAATTGTGTGCAAGCTGCATAATAGAAATATTGAGGACATAAAAATTAGCAGAATTGGCTTCTTCTCTGGCATATTCGCCATTTTATTAAAACTTTTTTGCTGCGCCAGGAAGTCTATAGTTACACATTATTTATTTTCATACGCATATAAATCTACAAATTTTTGTTTGATTACCTCCAGCTTAAATATGAATGTTCTTCAGTTTACGATTAAGATCATTAAATTTAATTATTTTACGCACAAAGAAATCGCCATAACGGTGTGAGACTTTTGTGTCAGCAATATGAATCATGTCATCATCAATATAAAAGTCCAACTAAAAAATATATATATATTTTAACAAAATGCAAACTGTATACCAAAATAAACTCACTTCAGAACCAGATTTGAACTTTCCTTCCAATCCACTGGAACCTTTAGTCCAAACTAAATTGCGCATTTTATGCTTAAAGCAAAGCAACCGTATAAGTAATTTCGATATATCATCTTCAGTGGCATTTGGATCAATAAACGAAGCCAATTGAGCCAATGGTAGAGTGGTGTACAATTTCAAATATGAACGTGTTGTCGGCAAATCTTTTTGTTGACGTACTTCATCCATAAACACCATTAATTGATGTTCCATTGGATCTTTAACATAATCCTCCATGGGTGCATCGGCAGCAGGTGGGCATGGACTGACGAAACGTGGGCATGCGAAAATGAAGAATGATTTAAACACTTCCAAGTCACCGCATTGCATCTTAAACATGGCATCATGGTAGTTTTTCTCACGTAGAACCTGTTGTATAGATTCGTCAATGCATTGTGGGTGCAAAACTAGGCAGATTGCCAACAAATGATACATTTGTTCAGCTTGTTTATTAATTTGATCATTCTGATAGGAGCGGGTGCTATACAATTGTTTGGTGCGTTGAATGTAGAGCAAAATTTCAGAGAAAGTGCGAATAGCATCAGCATAACGGCGCATCATCATGTAAGCGAAACCAACGTAATACGAAGTTGATATTTGACAGGCAGGTATATGAGAATACTGTGATTTTTTGTGTATTTCTATGGGTTCCAATACTTTTATGGCTTGATAGTAATCGCCTAGGAGCGAATGTACACGTAACAATCCAACCAATGAGAAGTAACCCAGCATTTTGTAAAAAGCCAACTCGCCGAATTCTCCAGCAACAGGTTGAGGATCATTGCCCTGTGAAATTGCCTCCAACTGCTTTTTAATATTGGAAATGTCGACGAGAGAGTGAAGTACATTTAAAATACAGAGTATACTCCATACATTGCTATGGTTTACGCATAGTTGTTGAATCTCTTCTTGTGTTTTATCAGTGAGACGTGCCCTATTATGGATACGATAATAAGTATGCATTTCATAGGCATGGATAAGCTGTCACTTACCTGTATTGTGCGAAATTCTGAAATTGATAAACAAATTCATCAACCAACTCCCACAGCCATATATCAGGCAATTCCAAAGACACGGGACTTTGCGCAGAAATAATTAAATTAAAGAAATCACAATAGTTGAAAAACGAATTGATACGTTGTTCCAACTTAGGACCACCAGGAATGCGTGCATGTATATGACGATAGTACAATTCCTTATATAGGATAAGGAAAACTTTATCATTATCTACAATTGCGGACACTTCTTGCTCATCAGGCCATGCGCTCTTGTCGAAATGATGATCACTGATTTGTGGAAAGGTATTCTCATACATATTTTGAATGTCGAACAGTACACCCTCTTTGATGGCTTGACAAAAGTTTTGCAGAAAGAATTTTACATTGTCAGGCATGCGAGTAGCATAGTAAGTGCGTTCATACTCCAAATCCAACGCCGGGTCACCAGTGTGACTATAATCGTCATAGTAGTCCTTAGAATTAAAAAGAAAATACATATTTAAAATTTATATTAGTTTCTTTGGCCACTATGTGTGTACATCTGCCAAGAAAGTGTGGTTATGTTTTTTGTGGTTTACTATTGGTTTTTATGGTAGGTAATCTACAACTATTGCACTTACAGCATTTCCATAATCTTCACCGGTATACATGATTTTGTTTTAAACAATTTTTCAACAGATAATCCTGGAATTTCAAAGAGTTCTAATAATATACAACACGCCCGCAAAAACTCTGCCACGAAAAAGACAATTTGCTTATTTTCACTGATTGTCAAACAAAAGCACTGTTCGTTTTTCCTACACTGCCTAGCCACCAAATCTTGTACACAGTTATCGACCGCTTTTGTCAGTTTTCGCTACTGACGTTTCTGATTATACACATTTTCCTACATCTGGATATTTTTATTTTACCATTGCCTGTGCAAAATAATATTGGGCATACAATTTCAAGGAATAATGGTGTCCTGGAGTAGCTTTTCACGCCCGTTGGCGGCGTTTGCACAATATAGAAGTATACTACAATCTCCTGTATGCAAAAAAGGTATGTAAACATGCGAAGTATGACCAAGGGTTTGCCTGTTACGTTACGCAACCTGGTAGTATCTCTTAAAAAATGGTTTGTTTATTACAGCCATACAAATGCAGACACGCAACGCTGGGCACCACGAACATCATCAGTTTCATATACAGCCCTCACGTTTCCAATGGCACAAATTCAAGGATCTTTTGCACTTCTATACAATGATAGGCCTTATTCCTATAACAGCAATCGTTTTGTATGTCAATATTTTCATCGGCCCTGCTGAACTAACAGAAATCCCAGAAGGTTACGAGCCCAAACATTGGGAATATCACAGGGTTAGTTGTTGAATATTTTCTTTTTGAAGTTTTGTATAAACTCTACTTTTTCCAGCATCCAATTTCTCGCTTCATTGCCCGTTATTTGCATAACAGTCCACAAGAAGAATATGAGAAAGCTTTACACAATATTTTCGAAGAAAATGAAAAAGCTCTTATAAGGTAAACTAGGGCAGAGAATTTGCATATCATTCAATACATGTTTGTTTATTTTTTTAAAAGAAAACTTGAGAAGGAAGTTCATCAGAAAATGGCTGAGCGTCATGATTACAAAGCTTATTACTACCGCCCTGCCATCGCCAAATACCACAGAATTTCCAAAGAAGCTGCTGATCATCTGGAGTCATTGCGAGGAAACTAAATAGTGATGATTATTACGTCTGTTGGATGAAGCAATAATTAAAGTTGATTAATTTGATAAAAAAAAATATTGTCAACTACGTGTTGGCTAAAAGTTGTAGTGCAGAATAAATGAATTGCTTTAAATAAAGAAAATTTAATTAAATGCATTATGTACATATGTATTTCAACATAAATAATCTACCTGTAATCGGCAATAGTGGACAACGTTCAACGTCTATGGTCTCTTGGGCATATTTGTCGAAAAAGGCTTACTCTTAGGCTTATTTATAATTTACAAACTAGTCGAGTTTGTTTAATAAATAGGCATACTAAAGCTCATACTTATCTTTTAAGTAATTACTGACTTTGTAAAATCAGGCGAAATCTATTAATTTAAAACAAATATCTTTTAATGCTTATCATAAACCATTTTCTGGAATTTCTGGCTGTAAATACTGAAACGTACCGAGCCATTAAAAAGCAACGCACAACACAAGTACCATAGAACGTATTGCAATATCACTCTTGATATAAGATGCGGACCATAGTACAGTATAAACTTAGCTATAAACCTTATATTTTAGTTTTAAAGAATTAATGCATTGCTTCCTTTTTTAACCCCAAGCTTGATTCTTGCAATAGTATAGCACTAGCTTCCCATTAGTTCCATGACATTCGTAAAGATTCCTAATTATTTGGTCAGGTGCAGGAGCAAACGTTTGATTCACATACAAAAACTGCAAAATAAAGCACCATTTTTAAAATATAAAAAATCGATACAATTACATGAATGTTGTGCTGGAACTTGCAATTTGTTCGCTGGCGTCTAATTTAAGGTATTGATGTATAAACTTCTGTATCCAGCTTACTGTCTTGTTAGGGTCAACTGTCCATTTGCGTTTCTTAATGATTGGTACATTCCCAGTTGCATTCAACAATATACAAACTGTGGACAAATGAAATAGTGTGGTATAGAATTGTACTAAAAGCAATTTTGAATAGCAACCTTTCGAGTTATCCTTATCGGTTATTGATGTATCATCTGTATCTGCCATTGTTAACTTTTAACCCACGGCTATTACTTGTTTCTATTGAAAAAATGCAAAAAGTTTGTAAACTTTTCAGACGATACCCAAAAGTCAAAATATCATGAATGGAGAATAAATAAAAACAAAACAAAAAACTGTCAAAGTACAGGTCTAAACCAATGTTGCCACAGCAATAAAAAAGTAATAATCAAAAATTACCAGATAAATTACGAAAAACTACTATTTTAGAAAAACGAGCACGGAGTTCGTGTGCTTTTATAAAGCTATATATTAGCTTCAAAGAGTCGCATAAATTATTACAAATTATAAGTTTAAAATTAAAAGATTTGCGAATTAAGGTTAAAAATAACCAGAACGGCATCACTGGTGTTAACGTCGGTAACACAGTGCTCTATTTATCTATTTCATAAACTGATGACATTTGCTAACGCTCCCAAAATAAAACAGGCGATTATGAGCAGAAAAAACAGCTGGTGAACTAATTTTATATATTGTGGAAAAAGGTAAAACATGATTTTTTCAAAAACATTTATTAAATTAAAAAACAGCAAATATTTCACAGATACAACAGTGCTTAATGGGTTAAAAGTTTGTTTGCGGTACCACTGAAGAAATAAAACAATCGAGCCTAGTGCGTTCGTAATAAGCTGATAATTGAACTTTGACACAGTTGCTGCATACCCACATTTTACGCCACTTGAGCAATTTAAAAGATAAACAAATACGAATTGTACAGGCACGTTAGCAAAAAGGAATGGCTACGAAACGACGGCCGTTGCGACCAGCTATGCCTCCCCCAACTTCCAGCAATATGAATTTTAGACCAGGCGGTCCTGATGTAAAACGTGCTGAAGCGAAAGGTACACGTCCCACAGCGCCACCAGCTAGCGTACGAGAAATACTTGTTATGATGATTATGCATGCATGCAAGAAAACAATATTCTTCGATACAAACTTAAAGGTAGCTCTATACTTGGGGAGCTTGTTTTTGGTATCGCTGATTGGTGATTTTATACCATATCCGAAAACATATTTTGCACGTTCCGATAATTTATTCAACGTGTATTTTGTAAAAGTTGGTTGGGGTTGGACGTTATTGATGACAGTACCATTTGTTGCCATGTCTTCGTATACTTTGTGTTGTGGCGATAAGAAGAAAATGCTACAGCATCACATGCCTCGCATTGCTATTGCTACATTCTTTTGGTTTTTCTGGACCAAAATGTTTAACGTGATTGAAACTTCATATGGACGTTGCACAATAAAAGGTATAAATTTAAATAATAAGGGGCCAATTAATTTACATGTTTACATGTTTAACTTTCTAATTTTGATTAATTTTCTCTTTTTACCTTAGGTTATGGCACCAAGTCCGCGTGCCTAAAAGCAGGTCACCTCTGGAATGGTTTCGACATATCAGGTCATGCATTTATTTTAATACATTCAAGTTTAGTTCTTATAGAAGAGGCACGTCCCATTGTTAAGTGGGAGTGTATTAAAGATTATTTACGCAATGAATTACATGACCGTAGCGTTGCTGAACACTCGAGCACAAATCCATTGAGAAACCTCTCTGAGGAACAAATGAAGAATCTAAAATTTCTCTATGAACGTCTAACACCTGTTATACGTACTCTATTCATCGGTATGGCCATGTTACAATTATTATGGGATATTATGCTAGTTGGTACTATGCTATATTATCATCATATGATTGAGAAAGTAGTTAGCGGTATAATTGCTATACTTACTTGGTATTTTACTTATCGTTTTTGGTATCGTACGAATTTGCTACCAGATCCAGCTGGTAGTGGTGACTTTTTCTACCAACGTGAAAATAGAGATACATTTATATATACACGCCGACCAACGATGACCACAGCAGGACCTTCCACAAGCGCTGGTTGCCGTTGCAATATGGCGGGTGGTTCATCTGGATTGGCCACACAACCCACATTTATGGGTATGCCATTGTATACTAATGTACGTGCGGCGACAGCGGCTGCTGGTGGAAGTAGTCAAGGGGGCATAGGCAATCAAGGTTTGGAGTTAGACTCCTAGTGACGACACACATATATGTATTTGGTTTTGTTAAGTTCTGGTTGTTTGTAAAAATAATAAATTTTTGTTTTTATAATTGTTTCCATAACCAGTCGTGATAGCAATCAGTATGCGTACATATTTCAGGCATGAAAACGCCTTTCACACAAATTCATCAGCCTAAGCAATTGCCATTTAGCACCGTTAAAAGATTGCCTGCTAATTAAACGCACGACTGGGTATGTTATGTTCGGCGTCATCCGAACTTAAAATTTCTTACTTGTTGTTTAGTATTAAGGTTATAGACAAAATGGAGACATAACATACGGTAAAGGCGAATAGTTTATATTTATTAAATCGAAATATGTCAGAATTAGAAAAGATATTGATTCAATAATGGATATGACACACAATTAGCTACTATTTTTCTAAGATTAAACCTTGGCTATGAACATAAATACCTTTTTTAATGAGTTTGGTTAAAATACTGTGTTTTCATTGGAATTTGGAATTAAGAGCCCATAGATAGATTTATTTATTTATTTATAATAAAATAGCCTACGGCTAATACAGGTAATCTTAAACAATTATTATTTACTAACATCTCCTAGATTTAAGTACTCATTGCTATTTCATTTTGCGACCTAATTATCTTACATTCAATCTTTAAATGAATATATGTACCAATTAAATCATACAAATTATTTGTGCGCAAGTGCGGCAAACATTGCCATTCCCAAAACTCCAGCACCAGCACCTATCTTATAATTGGCTGGCGTATTCTGCCAAATATCTTTGAGTATTTTAAAATTGCTTGGCATTAGTTTTTGATAGGCAGCACGTTTTTTGAAGCGTAAAAAATAACTCTCCACATATGGCATTTTACCATATGACCAATAATAGCTTTCGAATCCCAATTGGTACAGTCGATGTAATAGTAAACCGAAACTTATATCAACCAAAGAATATTCATTTGAAATCAACCATTCACGTTCAGCATTTTCCTTGAAATCGTTATCGATGTAACTCAATACATTGTGGACGGCATCGAGAATTTTCTGAAACTCGACACGTGAATAAACCAAACGTTTGCGTCTATCTTGTAGATCCAGCTTGCGCAATAGATTTGTTTTATTGGTCTCCGCCTCATCGAGTGATCTTTTGAGCATTTCGTGAACTTTGTCATTATTCTCTGAAAAAAAAAAACAGATAAACATAAATGTTTGGAGTGAAAATAATGTCTAAGGGCCAAAATACTGAACTATTTTATGTAAATAATAATTCAGAAGTGGAATGTCAAGATCTTTTGGAGCTTTGGTCACATACCTAAAAACTCCTTAGGTTAAATTAGAACCATAAAAAAAAATTTAGTTAACCAAACTGGCAGTATTCACCAAACCCTTCATGAAAACACCTATTGGAGACAATGCCCCAATTAATATAGGCGGTGCATTTTCTTTGCTGAATTACTTAATTAGCAATTCAACGTTTAAAAAAGAACGCCAGATGCATTTTTGAAATTCATTGTGTTAGGTGTTTATGTTTTGTACTCAGATACTTATTATTTCATCGGCGTCGTTCTACTCGCATTAACTACCAAAAATACCTTTAGAATAAATTTACTCTTATGAAATGAAGTGTACAAATCGGAGCTTGAACCAAATCATAAAGCCATAATAAACTTTGTAACTTTACTTCATTCATACTTACTTAAGCACGATTTGCGTATCGGCCCAATGAATGGTGGTTTCGGTGTCAATTTTAAATCTTCATGTATAAAGGAGCCCAAACTAAGCGCACCCACAGGTAGGCTGCTAATTATATTTTCAAAGAATTCCATTTTTTTGAATTCATCAGGATTGTTGCAGCGCGGCTTCAAGGCGCTATGCGTATCTATTGCAAAATAAACAAGTTGAATAATCAAAGTCCAATATTTCATAATAAACTTAATCTACTCACCCCCTTTATATTTATTCTCCACATATCCTATAATATGACTCGAACCTGGCACTACAAAGATGCCATCTTGTAGGACGGGTACTTCTCCCTTTGGATTAAGATTGAGGAACCATGTTGAATATTGCTCGCCATTAGCTAAATCAATGGCATATGGCACAAAGTCTATATTCTTCTCGTAAAGTATGAGTATGACCTTAATGGGGTAGTTTTAAGTTAATAACAAATTTATATAAGCAAAAACAAAGTATATATGAGGGATTATAAAGTGTGTATGTTATTAAGTATTTTAGTTTTATCTATTCTAGTTAGGTTTGTACTATCACATCAAATTCCATTTGCTTAGAATTAACCCAGAACTATATCATTTGGAGACACTACTGCCTCTAGCTCAATACCCAGCTAGGGCCTGTTCACTCTTACGTAGCGATGCCATTGCTAGTTTCAACTGTCGATCGGTGTATTATTTGGCAAGATATATAGGTATATAGATAAGAAAGCTAGTTCTCAACTGATTCCAGCTTGTTGAAGCTAGTAGAGCACTTGTAACTTGAGTACCTGGCCACCATAATCCTATCGCTAAGCCTTCTCAATGGCTATATTTTTATAGATCTATCTTGCATGTTTTAAAGTGTTGCAACAGTAAATTGGCGAACAAATTTAATATGATCTACGTGCTAAGCACAACAGAGTACATACATGTATGTATATATGTATGTATATATCGCTGTACATACATTTACAGAGAACGTTATTATGCATAATCCAAAAAACAAATACAATATACATATTAGCATTTGTGAGACGATGCTGTGAGCTTTTACTAATTTCTTAATTTAAGTAAAAATATTCTCAATAAAATGTAGAATTTTATAACGCCAAACTGATCTATGTACATAAATATGTACATACATATGTACATGTGTAGTATACAGGATTGTGACAGTGTAACGGCCAAGGGTATAATTAAATTAGTTTGCGGTTAATTTGATTTTTTTAAATTTATTGTTTTTGTTATTTTCGTTTTTGGCTTAAGTATTGTACTTATGCCTAAGTGTGAAAAATATGAATGTAATCACATGATTAACGATATATATATATTTAATTAATACGTACTTTCTGTGAGTGAAAATTATATGGATGCAAATAAAGTACTAAGGTACCGTCCT
Organism: Sphenella marginata; assembly: GCA_951509765.1. Classification (NCBI taxonomy): domain Eukaryota; kingdom Metazoa; phylum Arthropoda; class Insecta; order Diptera; family Tephritidae; genus Sphenella; species Sphenella marginata. The sequence goes on from OX608082.1 coordinate 19,839,651, forward strand.
TAAATTGCGGCGCTTTAAATTCCTTCACAGGAGAACTCGGAGATGGTACTGCCGGCGCAATTAATGTAGTATTTAAATTGTCCACCCCATTAATATTATTTTCACTCATAATTTTTCTTTTATCGTGCAAAGTTAAACAAACAAAAGCTTATGTTGTTATACCAAATAATCAAATTGTTATGATCTAATTTTTTGGTTGTTGGTGGAATTAAGCTGCAAAAGTTTGAAAGTAAAATTATTTAAACTTTATCACATGCTCGGCGATCATTCTTTTCGGCTATGAACTATTCACTAAATATTACTCCACAAATGTATCTATGTATATATGTCGATATGTATGCACGTACACAGGTGAGTTTGAAAAGCTTGAAGAGCTAAAATGAACTGAGCGCGATCGAGATTTGTGTTCGACTGTTTGGGGCGGTTGGTGTTAACGTTGGCTTACTTACATACCAACAATGTACAAGGTGTATACAGATAAGTTTGAAAAAGTTTAGTTAGTTATTTGTAATTGTTATTATCTAAATAAACAAGCGCACAAACAAATGCACATACATGAAACCAACCCTACCGAAATAATTCCTCATTGCTAAATAAAAACTCACTGCCAGTTGATTCTTTTCACAAATATAAATTCGTTGTAAAGTTTGTAGAATTTTATTATTAGCTAGAAGACCCAGTCACGCTTCGTTGCGTCTCACTGGCCGAGTCCAATATTAATCATTGTACCTAACTCTGAAACCCGTTGAGACATAGAACTTTTTCACATCGTTTGTTGCAACACTCATCATTTTTCGTTTGACACCCATATTGTACTAATATATTTTGGGTCACTTTGGTCCACATACTGTTGGATATCTTCCAAACTTGTCTGGTTACCAAATAAGAAAAATCTTACATCTGAACTTAGACGTATAGTAATGCAATGCTGAAAGTTCCATACAATTCCATTTAGCAGTTTTTGGGGGATGCGCGAACAAACAAACAGACAGACAGACAAAAATTGAAATACATATCTGTATTATATAGACACTGACCTGTTTCGATTTTATTATATGTAGAGATTGAACAAATTGATATAATTTTTAGAGAGTAAACCTGGATTTTTGATCTTCAAGGCGACATTACATAACATTCAAATATGTAATAATAATTTCTATTACTTTTTTTCCTACACGGATTTTAAATCATCAACAAATACACGCACATCTAAGCCTTTTCGATTGCGTGTTAAAATTGGGCATTCGAAAAAACTCAAATCTCTCGTTTGTAAACAATTACTAGCTCGAAAGGGCTAGAGATTAAAACATAAAAATAAAACAATAAAGAAACGTTGAACATTTTTTTGATGAGTTACGTGTTTAGACATACATACATCCATACATACGCAATTGTTTTTTTGTTTTTAAATTTTTGCAAACAATAACCCTTGATTGCTCCAGAATTATCGTAATCAACATGAATAGATGTGCGACATGTCTCAGAGATAAAGGCAAGCTATGCAGGGTCATTGCAGCATCCCTGCAGTATTTATCAAAGATAAAGAGAGTGGAAATCAATAAAACAGACAGTGAATATAACCGGTAGTAAGATTCTCAACTTAGGTTCGAAAGAGAACCCAACAAATCTCGTTATTTTGTTTTATTTCCAATTTTGAAGCCACTGCCCTAACCACAAAAACAATTCCCGAAGGCTTTCAGTCTTTTGATATTTCTTCGCACTGAATCTTGGTTAAATGAGCAATAAAAATGTCTCAGATCTCAGAGATCAAGAAATATATCTAAAACTCGATGTCCATTTTTAGTTGAGCTGTGCGTCACAGAGCTTATTATTCATGAGAGGTTCTGTAATTTCGAGAGGGAAGTTGTTATTTCGAACTACATTGAATTGGTACAATTTCGACCAAAATCACAAAGAGTTAGCATTTGTTCCGAGAATTGGTATGTCAAGTGCAACCTCTAGGTGATGTCACTCCAGACGCATATTCTAAAACATCTAACCCCGTAGGCGGTCACAAAACTCTTCTCAAGCCATTCGCGAAAGATAATTTTATCGAAACACTGTTTATCGATTTAATGATAGTTCAAATTTCTTGCACACCCTGTGTCATCAGTAACATCTCTGTATCATCTGTAGCATCAGCTGTTTTTTTGTGTTTTGATAAACAATTTATAAATAATTTAATTGTCTTGGCATATTTTTGCAACTAAATAATGAGCGCATTGTTATCTCAAATCAAAATATGAATTCCGTAAGAGGAAGTTTGGCCAGCATACCTGGAGCGTTAACCAGCTTTATTAGTGAGAGTGCATCCAGTTTATTACCACAAAATAGTTTCATTAGTAGTAATGCCATTGGGGAAGCACCAAATAACAATGACGATGACGTTAGCTCAACTGCGTCGCAAAGTGATAAATCGTATCCAATACCAGCTTCGTTGGTAAAAGAACAATGGCGCTTAATATTCACATCCGATGCTAATGTACAAGATTTGGAAGCAGCTATAGCACATTGTCGCGATTTGGTCATGCTATCGGAAGAGCGTAGTGAGGAAAGACGGTGGTTGGTGCGACATCTGGTTGATTTACGTTATTCCCTGAAAGAATTGGAGTCAGCGCAAGCAGATCCATTGGAAGTAGCGCCACAAGTAAAAACCGTTGTGGGACATCATTTCAATATACAACGCAGTGGACATATTACCTCACGACAATATTGTGATCATTGTTGTGGCATTATATGGCGTATGATACAATCAAGTTATATATGTAGCGATTGCAATTTCATGGCACACCAAAAATGTGTAGACAGCGTGGTGCGTATATGTGCGCATGTGGTGGCATCAGAACGTCGTTACCCAGTGAATGAAATTTGTCCAGAGATTGGCTTGGCTGCACAGCACTATAAGTGTGCGGAGTGTGCGACGTTATTGAATTTTAGTAAGTTTTGTATAACTTATACATATATGACAGTATGTATAAATATGTATGTGCTGTGGCATATATTTTTACTGATAAGAACAAATTTGAATTATTCAAAATAAGATTAGCTAGTTGTTTGCGATTTCGTTTACTTTTATTGTTTTCTATATCTTTATTTTTTATTCAGCACTACCCGATTCGGTTAGCTGTTTTGGCTCAAACAAAAAAGCGGGTAAACATTTTCTTATCAGTTAAAAACAGTTGAAAGCGTGAAGAATGGAAATACACATCGTCGCCCTTTTGTTAGAAGCATGTATGTGGCAATTTTCAATTTTGAACTAACAGACTCACTGAATTGACTGGTGAATGTTTTACCGAACTACTTCAATCAGCCAAAATATACTGATTTTTCAAAAACAATAAACTTATACATGATTTCCCAACATTATCATTTAAGCACATTAACTTTCAAGAGCGCGACGATTATATTTACTTTCACCCACTCAATACATAAAAGCATTGAATAATTACATGCTAATCTACATCCTTCCTGTTCCCTAAAGAACTATCTAACTTTCGGGGAATTTGGGGTTTTACTCTAGCTTTTGTTGTTAGAAGAACATAACGTGACATACTCTCTACCCTGCACTACCTTTCGCATCCCTCACCCTCATGCTACATCATCGTCTTACAACTATTCAGTTATATGAAATGTAAATTATATATACAAGTAAAAACTTATTTTTTGTCTTCATCTGTCTCCTAAACAGAAAACTCTTGGATTGAACCACGCTTATGTGACTATAGCGGTCTATACTTTTGTCCGAATTGCCATTGGAATGACTTTAGCATCATACCCGCGCGTGTTGTGCATAATTGGGATTTTACACAATACAAAGTATCACGTGCCTCGCTTCAAGAAATTGCGCTCTTCCACGAAAAACCTTTAATCAAGCTGGAAGAGGCTAATCCAAAACTATTTGTTTTCTTAGAAAAATTGGGTAGCGTGAAAAAGTTACGTCAAAATTTATTTCACATGAGAAAATATTTGCTAAAATGTCGTACAGCTGACGAAGAAAAGCTTTTGGATAAGCAATTGAATGCTACATTTAGCCAAGATAATTTAAGCTCAAATGATTTACGTCACCACCTCATACAATCCACCGAATTTTATTCAATTAACGATTTGGAATTGATCGAAAAAGGAATTTTATTTGATTATATGCAAAAGCTGTTCAATGCCCTCGATCAGCATATCCGCAATTGTGAATTGTGTCTCGCCAAAGCATATATTTGTGAGATATGTAGCAATAATGAAGTTATTTTTCCATTCGATGATGGTTGTATTATGTGTGATAAATGTAATTCAATTTATCATCGAGTTTGTATGACACGCAAGAATATGATTTGTCCGAAATGTGTTCGCATGCAAGAACGTAAAAATCAATTAGATTGTAATGACGATGCTGATGATGATAATGCTTTAAGTGATAATGATGAAATTAATAAATAGTTTAGATATTAAAATTAATTATAACGAAGTACTTTTCTGTATGTATTTTTTTAACAAAGTTTCATGTAATTCATAATTTGGTTTTGGGATTTTCGTCAAAATGGTGTGCTATATTTTGCGTACTTGCAAACAAATTTACTTTAAATGTTATTAATTTTTATGTATAATTAACTTTTTATAATCATAAATATATTGAGATTGTGGATACAAAACTACATAGTTATCTAAAACTGTTTGACTTTCAAATTTTGTTTATTTGAATTTTTTTTTCATTTGGAAGTTTGCCGATCAGCCGATTTCACATGCAGAAATAGCTGAATGGCAGTATATAACGGCCACCCAGGTCCAGTTAATTTAATTTTCAGTATATACACATGTTTTGCCTGTTTTGCGCTGCTCACTTCCGTACATCCCTTATATTCTTTTCTAATACTTATTTCCGCAATCAACTGCAATATTTGTTCAGAAAGTGAATAAGGCAGTTTACATCCCTTTATTACTCTGTTATCGTATTAGAGAACGTATCGTATTTCGTATTTTCCCTTTGCATTTAATCCCTTTTGGAGACATTCCAAAATATTTCCCACTAAATTATAATTTCATCCCATTAAGGGAAAATTTCTTTGATGGATATCCTTTGCGATATATCCTTCAATTGAATTTTAGTTACAAAATATTCACATACTTATTTAAATACTTTACTTTTTCATGATAATAAAGCACGTTGTGTTATCCTAAAAATGCTGAAATTTTAAATGGTTTCCGTCTGCAAATACGAGAAAAATACTTAAATATGATTACAGCCGACTATGAAGAAAGAATAAAATTTTGGATGCTGATTTCACTGCATTATCGATTCTTTCATACAATAAAGGGCTATCCTCTGTTCGTTTCCACATTTTCAAACCAGCGCCCGAGAACGTATAGCGTTCCCGAACGATCCCTAAATACACACCTGAACAAGAACGCGACTTTCACGTGGATACGTGGGTGCCTCTAGCTCAACTTCGGGATTTAAATTGTTATGAATTAGATTATAGACAAACCATACATAAGTCCGACATATGTACATATATGTATAAAGCAAGGTAGCATGTGGAGTAAGAGTGGTTTGCTTGGACTAGTACAGTTTTCTCAGTGGCGATACAGAGGGAATGAGGTGCACACCCTATTGCGAGTGCCGATTCGCAGTAGAATAGAAAATTTTCGATTGCGTCGATCGTATTTTTTTTTGGTATTGTGTAACTTGGATCGATCAAAAACTGCACGTTTTTAATGTATGTATTTTAAATTTTTTGACAATCATTTACTTTATTTCAAACCAATCGACACGCCAACGACCGCAAAAATGCGGTAGAAAGATGATCGATTGAGCATTCACAGTCGCTCGTTGATCAAACGGGCCGACACTCGGAATTGCTCGATGATCGCTAACCGCTTAATAGTCGATTATCTATTCGTGTTCGACACTCGCAATAGGGGTGACAGGCTTCCACTGTTGAAATACGTCGTTCGGCTAAAGATTGCTTTTAAAGCATATCATCCTTTCCTGTGAAAACAAATTTTTCGTATTATGATTGCCACAATATAGTGGATAAGACACGATGCCTACCTCGTCTCATCATCTTTTTAGGGATAACTTATCCTAAGATATTCTACAGCTCCCCATCGCAATTGGGGCCTGACTTTGCTGTCAAATTCAAAAATTTAACTGTAAGTGTAAAATTAGCAACTGTAAGTCCCCCTAAACGGAATTTTCGACATGTTTCCATTCATGGATTATTGTAAATATAATCATTATCCTCAGTCTTGATAGCTCTAATGTAATACACCTTGACTTGGGTTGGGAGGCTAAAAAGTTAATTTTGTTAAATGAGGCTCACATATGTAAATATCTTTGTTACAGTATTTCATCCAAAAAAAAGTTGAAAATGACAAGGAAACATTCCAATTTAATGAGAAGAATGTTACAACAAAGCGCAACTAAGCAAAAGTCGTACACGACGGTATTTATTAGTTTGTATGGATGTTGGGACAGAATGTGAAAAGGGTTAAATAATAATGAAGACTTTAGCAAAACAAGGGGAGATTTTAAGCTACTCAACACAGATTGAATTCAAGGTTTGTGTGTGTGTGTGTGTGTGTGTGAAAAAACAGCGAATTCCTTCAGCATTATAATTATCTAATAGATACATCATGTTTGTACCTAAATGAGCGCAGGGAGAGAAGTACTTTTTTACTTCGGTTAGTCAACGGATGTGACGTCTTTTAGCTCTCCCAATAAACGGCATGTTTTTCTTCCTCGTAAGCCCAAACGTCTTTTAGAGTGCAGATACAGAAGTAAGGGTAGACGACTCTAGCAAGACGGAGCTGATGCTGATGCACGAATAAAACCAAGATAAGGGGTATCGAATGCCCAAACTAAATCTTTCCATGAGAGTTGAATATTTGTAATAGAGAGATCAAGTGGATCTGTGTGTTTCTTGACGGAACTTTGAAGGAACCCGGCATTGCAAATATTGCAATAATTTCAAGAAATGATACACTGTCGCACCTCCACAGTCTGGAAGATAATTTTTGTTTACGCTCCATACAGATTTCCATATTCTCATGCATTTGCAGCTATGGGAACCGACGATTGGTTGTTTTTGTTTTTTGAAGTTATTTAGTCACCGGTCATCCATTCATTATGCACTTTTTACTTTTGCTGTAGATAAAGAATTTTGCTGTGCAATTAAAATTTTGCATTGGACAAAAATCATTTCGTAGTGGACATTGTGGCAAATGAACAAAGAGAAACACTTATAATCCCACTAAATTGGATTAAGAGCTTAACATTTATGCAAATATGTTGTCACTCTGCAAAAATTTACGAAGAGCAAAATATGATACAAACAAACATCAAACTACCTTTATATGAATTGACCGATGGGTGGGTTTTTCAAAACGATTTATGCTAAAATTCTTGACCACTACAATCAGACGGTCAATTTAAATTTTTAGTCGTTATCGAATGGAAGGACCAATTGGAAAACTGTTTGGGATCCATTGGAGTAGATTTGGACAGCTTAATCGGCATCGGCATCGGTGTCGGCATCGGTAACGGCATTTTTTGGCAAATCCTTAGCAGATTATAATTATTTTTTTTGATACCTACAGACGTTTATTCATGATGCATAAATTAATTTAAGAGATCAGCATCGGCATCGGTATCGGTATCTGTCTCAGCCAAAACAAAGGCATCGATAGGACACTGGTGCCTCGCATGGCGCAAAATTGACGTCAAACGCGATTTCAAAGTTTCCCGAACTTGGCACACATTTTCTGAATACATCGAATCAACTTTCCCCCCAACTTATCACATTGCATTCCATTGCCTTATAATCATGGCTAATTTGTTAATACATGATTCGTGAAAGTTCTTCCCTACATTTCATATAAAGTTTCAAGATTCTTCTTTTTTGCTCTGAAAGTAGGCTGAAAAACGAGTTCGTCATCTCATATAAACGTAATAAAATGACTGAACAACTAACAGTAGAGTACTTTTCCAAGAGTTTATAAAAAGTTTATTTGTGCTATTCAAGTTGTTAAGTTCACAACTGAGGACGTAATATTCGGTTCGTTAATTGCCTTGATCATTTTAAAGCTACCTTTGAGATCATTAAATGATAAGCTGGTTGAAGCTCTTATGGATACTGAACTAGAGATGGGTGGAGCTATTACGGCTTTTTGGTCATGTCTCTCGTTTCTAATATGTAAACTTTGTAAGTATACAAAGAAGTTTTTGTTGAATAGGGTTGTGAATCAATAATCGACTTTTTTGAAAATTTTTTACTGATGGTAAATAACAATTTTTCTCAAGATTTACACTTTTTAAATCGGGTTAGCTGTCGTATTATTATTTTTTATACCTATTGCAATTATTATGATTTTCACTTCATTTAATTATTAATCATCATATATACATTAAGGCGCCTCACGCTCCATACAAAAAAAAATGGACACCCTGTTTCCATCGGAATTATAAACTTCAATGTATTCTAAGACCTTGGTCAAAATATTTCAAAAAAATATTAAGATTTACCGGAGCTAAACCGCGTTAAAAAAACGCTAAAAATATACTTTTTTATGTATAAAAGGACTATGATAAAATATTTTTTAATAATGATGATGAATTAGCTGGAGTAAAAAATGTAAGCATAAAAAAGTTTGAAAATTGTATCAACGCAATCCAAATATTGAGATGTATGATGCTGTTTTTGGTCATATTTCGAGGGGTAGGTTTGTGGAAAACTTTAATAACTCAGCCAATTATTGACGGATTTGGACGACTAGGATATCAGTTGAAAGGTATTTTCGAGACGTTGCCATTTTTGCAAAATTTAACCCTGTTTGGTCCAATTTTAAACATAGCGAATATTAGCACACAGGTATACAATAATAGTACTGATAAAATTTTTAAACTTTTTTATGCTTACCTTTCGCACTCTATCATCTCAGATGCTTTTTATTAAAAAATATTTTTTCTTACTAATTTTATACATAAAAAACGATATTTTTAGCGTTTTTTTAACGCGGTTTAGCTCCGGTAAATCTTAATATTTTTTCGAAATATTTTGGGAGAGTTCTTAGAAAAGAGTGAATTTTGAAATTCCGGTGGAAACAGTCCAACTTTTTTTGGCGAGGCACCTTAATATACATATATATGTATATGTATATTATTTCTGTAAGGTCTTTTTGTGTTTGCTCCCAATTTTTTGCTCTCATTTCGAACCAATATTAATAAAAAAGGTGTCGTTTTAAAGGTGTGGGTTACCTCTACATGCGAAATCATTTATTAATTACAGCAGTGCTTTAGTTTAAGCGTATTTTATAAAAATTAATTTGTTTAAATAAACCATTGTGAATGCACAAAATAATCAATTTGCACTGCAACGACATTGTGAATCAGAGACTTTATCTACTGGGTTGTAGATGTCGCTGAGGGTAGTGGTGAAATTCTTTGCGCAAGGCGCGCACGCGTCCATCTAGTAATATATATTAAGTAATACATGGAATAGACATTTTTCATATAAAATCGATTTATGAAAAAACTAGATTATTTTTCTCTAAAAATCTATTTTTCACAATTGGACCAAAAATAAAATTGCTGTGCTGTCAACGCCGAAGTGGTATACAAAAAAAAGTGGGGTGGTAGTATAAAGTTGTACCAACCGGGATGTTATGTGGTACATATGTATGTATGAGTACCAGCTGTCCTCCAAAGCTGCTATTTTTGACCACCTTCGGCAGAAAAAATACATAAATAGCTTAAAATGGTTAATTTTTGGTGTTACATATAGGTACCATCCGGGTCGAAAGGGTTAACTCTATAAACATCGATTATTGAGTAGGTACTCCCAATCTAGAGCTATTCCTTTTGTTAATTAATCCAATACTACCAAGACATACATACAATTCACGATGTACTCGCTACTAATAGAGTTTCTGACGGAGGTTTGTGCTTACCAGGGCTACTCTCATACACTTTGACCTAAAATATTTCTTAGACTTATCTTTTGACTTTTTCCTTGAGCACTTTTTATTTTAATTTTGAACTCTCAAGCAAGGCACTGCATACATATTTGTTCTCAAATAGATATTTTTAGTGAACCAAGCCGAAAAAACTAAACAAATTACAAATTACAAATACAAATTACAAATTACAAATTACAAATTATAAATTACAAATTACAAATTACAAATTACAAATTACAAATTACAAATTACAAATTACAAATTACAAATTACAAATTACAAATTACAAATTACAAATTACAAATTACAATAGATCAACCACTAATATTTGCGGCGGATCTTCAATAAAACCACAAAAGATGTTCCTCGTAGCAAACTCAATCAAGCTGGGTTTACCTTTGTACCGTTTTAGTTCAAAATATGGCAAGTCTCCTTACCAAAGTGACAATTTATTTGTTCTTGTTTAGACAATAAAACTTATTGTTGTCATTAATCGTACACACAACTGAAATAAAATCAAGGGTTCAAGCACATATTAAAAACCCAGAAAAAAAGAGCAAATAGCGGTTGACTCTCGCTAGCCACATGGAAGTCAAAAAATTAATAAATTTCTTTAAAAGGAATTCTTTTACGAATTAATTCCGTAATCGCAATATTCATGGCTAATTAATTTCGCACAATGATCTGCACATACATACATACATACATACATTCTATACACAGCGCGCCAATAAACAAATACATTAACAACACATTGGCCACACAATGAACCCCACCACGGTAATAACTTGACAATTTTAGGACGTCATTTGTTACAAGTGAATGAGGTGCACATACACACAGTTACGCCCAGAGCCACCTGCATCATTTTCAACCAGCAGCATATTGAAGATAGAACAAATTTTTTGGTAAATAAACCACCCTTCAGATTAGCTGCAGCCTCAACTGGTTACGAGTACGACAAGTGGAACAAATTAATGTCACAAACATATTTTAACGTTGATGAGCATTACGCAGCGTAATATGTATGTATGTATGTACCTATATAAATAGTAGCGATTCCTCCTCAAGTCATGAATATTCGTAAACTTTCTCATCCCCTGTTGTTGTTTGTCTCATTATCGCATTAGAACATCGACCAAATTGAAAGGGAGTGTGGTTGAACGAGTTTAGTTCGATGAGTCTGTGACTTCTTGCTAAAAATGATTTCATACATACTGTAAAGGGGGCGCGGCACCACCCAAACAATTGGAATTTTTCACAGTCCATATCTCTGGAAGTATTTAGATTCAACCACTGAAATTTGGTAAGGGGTTATATGAGATTAATCACTAACACCTGTATGAAAACTTGGTTTACCAAAAGGGGCCAGGCACCTCCCATACCAATGGAATTATAAGCCAGTTCGAAATGAAGCGATCTTTGATAAGTTAGAAAAAAATAGCAGTGTTCGGTGACAAAACTTGCAAAAAGTTAAAGTTAAAAATTGTAAATTTTTGTTGTTGCTCTCCCATGTCATGATCAGCTGTTTTCACTTACTTAAGTATTACTGAGTGAAATTCCCCCAGCTGAAACTTGCAAGCCTCTCTCTCAATGAAATGTCAAAATTCACTCCCTCGCTGCTAATGTTTGGTGTCTCCGAACTCTTTCCCAGTAAAAATTTTAAAAATTTATGACAACTTTTTGTATCTTATCATGGTGCCCTCGTACTTCTTTCTCAGTCCAAATAACTTTCACAGCTGATTAGACCGTTGACAATGGCATGCTGCCGATTCTGTTGCCAATATCGTTGTTGGTTATTAGTTTTCGTATGCTCTCCTTTTGTCATGGCTATCCATAAGCGGCATAAGTTTGCAGTATTACAGAGTTAAATACCGTTATAAAGGGTGACTTAATTTTTTTTTTTTTTTTTTTGTTGTTTGTAGTTTTACCCGTATACGCAACGAATTTGATTTTTGATAACGACCACGAAGGCGCGGCATTTAGCTGCTAGAAGGGATGAATGGGAAGCTCGTGCCACACACACACACACACATAGCGTTGAGCTGTGAACACGTGTTTGCTTTGTAATAAATATTTGTCAATTTGTATATGCTCTCATTGTTCATTGAAAGGACAATAAAATGTCAATTACGAAGAGTCGCAAGTCATTCTGGTGACGTTAAGCATGTTTTGAGTATTACAAATTTAAGAGGATAGATACATATTTATGACATCAAAGCCAAGTGAAGTGAGCTCAACACGCGCCAACAATTATCATACACTTTATTGACTACTCTACATACATACATATGTATGTACATATGTATGTAAATGGATATAAGGTTTTATTATTGAAAAACTGTGGCAAATTTGAAAGTGCGTAAAAGAAAGATACCTACACTTTGGTTTGGAATACAGTCAGTAAAGAAATAATAAAATCGAGAATTTTTTTTCGAAATGTGGTCCAAAGATCAACGTGCTCCAGTCTAAACATTTTTTTTATCGGTACCCACGCTTTTTTATAACGGCCAAACCCCTTTAAGCACTATGACTATATGTCAGTATTGATTCTTCTCGGAAGGACTTTTAATGGGAAACGAGGTAGCTTCTACCATGAGGCAAGAAGATCGCTTATTCACCGATGAAATCATAGGGAGACGCAGTCCCTTTCCCGAAGGTCTAATTGGAGACCACTTACGGATTCCTTTATGTTTCTACTATTAATACGTACCTCCTTATCCCAAGAAATCTTCTTTCTCCCTTTAAAAAAAATGGTACTAAACTTATACTTACGAAACGGAGTGTATGAATAAAATAAGGAGTAAAAAAGTTGACATCTGGGACTGTATATATTCGATTATATTAAGCTCTCTGCGAAAGGTTTCTCGTTTAATAACAGAGTACTCAATATACTTACTAACTTAACTTCATTACCTACTGGTTGCCCAGGTTACATTTACGCCTTTAACATTCTCAATTTTCTGTTTCAAAACGGAATAGAACAGCGTTGAGGTTGAATAAAACTTTTTCGTAGAGAATCTCTTACCTTGTTTATACCTAGAAAGAAACGATTCTGAAAAAAGCGAATTTACGAAACACACATTTTTATCAAGTGTTGGTACGAACGCACCTAAATCGATAACAAGGAAATCGTCTGGAACTGACAGTTCGAGACAGCTGTTAATTTCATGAAAAGTGTTTATATAAAACACGTGCTATTATTTTGCAAAAATTATAAATAAAACTGTTGTTAAATTCGCTTGGAATATTAGAGGTATGTATTTGCAGTGGAAATATTAATGACCGATTTGAAAATGAGTTTAAGTCAAAACAGAAGCGTTAAAAGTTAAAAGACACTATGAGGTATCCCAAGCTATACAAAATGGAAGCAGTTAAGAACTAGCCAAAGCCAAACTATCTTAGTACTGTCCGAAGGAAAATCGGTTCAGGACGGTTTGTCAAGTAATGCAGTGGTGACAATTGCCACCGCTAGTGACAACGCCATGTACAGGTCTTCAAACGGTATAGCTCAGTGATAGTTCTGAGCTAGTTAAATTTTCTGCAGGGAAGTTCCAAGCATTGGGGCTATTATAAATCCATAGAAGCGCATAGAGAGAGTGTTTGCTACGTTGGTTGGTAGTATACTGTCGCGACCACAACTTTAACGCGAAATGCTCTGGAAAACTAGAAAATTCCGGGCTCTTACTGGATTGTTCATACAAATTGTAGGACTTTTAACAACTATTTTGCGTTAGGCGCTCCAATTCATCCAGCTATTACCACTATTTTTAGGAATCTTATTTTCTTGTATACCAATATTTAGCTCCTTATTAGCGCATGGTAAAGATATTTCTTCACCATATTTCAGCATATCCTCAGGAGTAACATCCTCGCAGTAAAGCACCGAACTAGTCACAAGAAATATCAGTTTTCAACTAAATATCTAACTAGCCCGAACGGGCTGTAACTTGTACCAATTTCATATCGAACAAATTTTGGGGTGTCTTTTCCTTTTACTTTTAAATAGCTCAAGTTCAATTGGGTTCATATTCAATTTACAGTCTCTTACTGTTTGGAAATTATTAAGTCTCTTTGGCTAATATCAAATGCTTGTGAAGTTTTTGAAACTAGCGAGAAAAAAGTGGTCGAAACAGAATCCGTCGAAGTAAGTTCGGTGCCAAACTTGTTCTTGTAATTCTTATTGATATTTTGAACAAAGCCGCAGAGTCCCAGGATCTCCGAAGCGTTAGTAGTTGAGAGTTTGTAAAACGAAAAATCCTTATTACGCCTTCTTGCAAATCATTTACTTTTGCTACTGGGAATACAACATTTGTTTTTGCTTTTATTCACACACACACACACACACACACACACACACCTACACATGCACATGACGTTTTCGATTTTATCCGCATATTTGTTGGAAGCTTTGTTGCTGTACTCTTGCATCAATCCATATAGCTGGGTCGCAACGCTCTGTTGAATAGATGGAATTTACAACGAATGCTTTTGATCTTTTCAACCGAATGATTTTTTAATATTCATTTTTATCAAGAAATTTTTATTGCATTTTGACATTTTGTACTTTAACAAAAGCTTTCGCACAGTTAATAAAATAATGGGTTTCTTCAAAAAACTTGCGGTTCGTAATCTCCCACAATTATTCGTTGCATACCCACATTAGAGCGGGTTGAAAACATTAGAGGGGAGGGAAAATTCCAAAAGCCGTCAATACGAAAAATGTTCTAGGGAATAATCTGAGAAACTTTGTTAAAGAAACTATGGCTCTAAAAATAGTGGTTTTTTTTACTAGACAGAGGGTTTTTATTTCAGTACGAAATCAGAGCCCTTATTCTGCAGTTCTATTCGAAAGCGAAAAGCGATTCTAATACACACCGGTACTCTGCAGTTTGTTCGAATTAATTTAGACGATATTTTATAATAGCGGGCATTACAGAATTTTAAATTTAAATTTTATTTTAATATAAAGAATTTAATTTCTTTTCTATTTATATATAAATACTTGTAATCTAAATTTTTTTGGTTTTTTAATTTTTTCCAACAACGATTGCTTAACTCTTTCCGCTTTAAAAATTATTTCTTGATAAAAAATTCTATGTAATCATAAAAAAATATATTTTCGTGGATTTCCGGTTGCTAAATTGTTTTCGAAACGAATTTTCTAACCTTCGGCCACTTGGCATCCGTTTTCGAAATATGGAGTACCAAATTTTCTACAATCGAAAGGTGATGAATCAAATCTGAAGGAAATAAAATGAAGCTCGAACAACGAATGCGTTCTTCTCGAACATTTTTTACAGAGTACGAAACACTCGAAAGCGAAAATTCTCTTTCGAATAAAGCTACATACATACATACATAGTAAGGGTTCTGGTTTAATGCGATTATACGATACGAGTGGACGCGTGAGACAAGCCGTGTGATGACTACTACAGCAAAAAAGCAGTATCGTAATTTGTATTTGTAAAAACGCAATTTTTGTGTCCCCGCACTTTACACTACTATTTTAGGTAAAAAACAAATTAAAAAAAAAAAAACAAAAATGGGACAGTGATCACCGAGGAATATGTAACAAAAAAACATAATTCTCAAATTTGTATATTTGTTTTTTTGTTTATTCAGTATGGTGTTTTGTTTCTCCCTCTGACTCCTTTCATACAAAAGCATGTGTCCCCCTTTAGAATTTTTAGTAAACAAAATAAAATAAAATCAAGAAAAAAGTTACTGGTCAACATTTAATAACAGTTTTCGAATTATTGGGTATCTTTCTTTTGTTTTGATTTGATATAGTTGTCAAAAATTAATTAGTGCGAATTTGGCGTTGCAAAGAACAGTTGTCCCCACAATTTGCATTGAGCGTCACTTTTTTTATAAATCAAGAAATATTAGCAGTTTTCAATTTTCATTTAAATAAAGTAAATAACGTAATAAAAGTACAAACTTTAATTATTAGAATAGTGAAAAAGCGAAAACAAAAACTATTAAAACAAGTGTGGATTTGCGTAGTTTATGTGAACACCATGGTAAGGGCGCGATAAAAATTCTTGAGCGTCACGCTAATTTTTTTTAAAAGTGAATATATTAAATGTAAAAAATTAAAGTTGACAATCATTGTTTACATGGTCTCACATCATTTTTTTATAATTTGTGAATTTGGGAAATAACTTGCCTACGGAAAAAACAAAAATAGGCAAACATTTCATGAGCATCACTTTTCATACATATTGCTTCATAGCTTAAAATGCTTAATTTTGATTTTATTTTTTAATTTTCAAGAGTAAAACAACAAAATTAACGGCGGCTGAAAGAGCACGGAAATATCGAGAGAAAATAAAGCTCGATAAAGCGCGTATGTGTATAAGTTTCTTCAAGAATTACTTCCTTTTTTAAAATTTTGTTAAAGACATCAAAGAATATGTATATGTTTAGTTTCGTATGAAAATTTTTGTTTTTTGAAGAATTTTTGTTTTCTTTTATTTACTTTTTGTAAAAAATAAACTTTTTTTCGTTACACTTTAAATTTGGCATTATTTCTTGTTTACGTGCAACAAAATCTCTTGATCGTCACAAAATATCTTGAGCGTCACACTTAGTTTTTTTTTCCTTAAAACGCTTATATTTGCAGTTTTTTAAATACATTGTTACAAGACTATTACTTTGCAAGTAACCCCTTAGTTCAAATCTTTTTTTAACAAAAATTTACATATTTTCATCTTGATCGTCACAAAATATCTTGAGCGTCACACTCAGTTTTTTTCCTTAAAACGCTTATAAATGCATTTTTTTTAAAATACATTGTTACAAGCCTATTAGTTTGCAAGTAACCCCTTAGTTCAAGTCTCTTTTTAACAATAATTTACATATTTTCATCTTAAAATTTGTAAATAACTAGTCACTTAAAAAAAAAAAAAAATCAAGGCGAATCGTGATTTTGTGTTTATAATCGAAAAGGTGATTTTGGCAGAAGTGAATCTTGAAAAACAAAAGAACAACATAGTAAACTTGAATCTCAAATATTTTTGCATTTTCAGCGATTTTTTATACATATTTGGTGTGTGACGCTCAAGATAGAAATCATAGAAAACCTAAAAAAAAACCAAAAATATTGATTTTTTTGAGAGCCTAAAGGTCCCACCGGATTCTTCATCAATTTCTACATAAATTGGCCACTCTTACAGGCGAATTGGAAAAACTTTAAAAATAAGCAAAAAAAAACTCGTTGTGTACGTTTTTTTTGAAATTGACCCATTTCTCATGGAACAACCACCAAAGCCTGAGGTTATTTGTTATTAGTTTCTGCGACGTCTAGGTCAGCTCAATTTTCTACTGCTAAGCTGTGGCATCCGTCATTCCATAATGTTTTATTTTGCAATATTGCTACAAACGACACAACTACATAGATATAATACATACATATACACTTGGTAATTTTCAAAAAGCCAAATAAATTTGCAATTAAAAGTGGAATTGTTTGCGAAAACAAATAAATATCAATTTAGGTGTACTTTGAAGGGGCCACGGACCGACATGACGCAACAGCAAAGGTGTATGATGAATGCAAATCAAAACGCTGATCTAATTCATTTTTGCCAAAGTGGTTGCAGTCAAATTAATTTTCGTTACCACAAGCGCAGCCATAGCCCCACATACATACAGACATACATACATATACATATACAAAGATACATATTTTGAAGGGGCTCCTGATATTCGCATGCCATGGCTACCACAATGGCAATTCTTTATTGGTATGTACATATGTATGTATGTAGTTGTTGTTTGTTGTAATAATTGTTTGTTTTTAATTAAATCGGTGTTTGAAAATTCAGAGCCATTGAGAAATGAATTTTTAAATTTCAAAATAGATAGGCAATTATGCAAGTTTTTGATATAAAATGAGGCAATTGAAATTAATTTTTTTTTTGCCAAAACCAATATTGAGAGCATTGAGCGAGTGATTGAATATACCTAATAAGCAATGCTTTAATTGTTTTTAATTTGCTCTTCTTCTTGCTTAGTCATGTTATGCAAGTGAACAAAAAAGCTTAGGAAAAGCCCTCACTGAGTTGCAAAAACATGGTGCGCAAATAAATGAACAGATGCCTTAAGATCCATACTACGCCCGGTTCATAAAATGAAGTCCTAAAACAATGGTCCATAAAGCAAAAATTGGCTGTCATAAGCTCTGTTCGGGTACATTGAAATGTTTCTTATATAAAAATTTTTCACTGATAAAGTGTTTCTTTCATTGACAGAGAGAGTTAGAAGTTTTTACTGTGGAAATTTCACTCATTGAAACTTGAAAAGCCGCTGATCGTGACAAGGGAAAGCAACAACAACAATTTTAAAATTTGAACCATTAACCAATCAAAATGGTAACAGCTGTTTTTGCTGCAAGTCTTTACTAACACCTGTTCGATTGAAACTTTTTACGTTTCGCATTTCGAGAAAGATTTATGTCATTCTGACTTTACTTACACTTTTTACAAATTTTGTATGCAAAAAAAGGTAATGATGTCATCATGAAAAACCTAGTGGTCTACACGAGACTTGGTGCGTTGAGATTTCCTTGCAAGAGTGTTTTCCCACTATCTGCACTTCTATTCGAAAGACTGTTCTACGCGAAAGTTAAATTCGATTCTACGAGTAATACACATCGGTACTCTGTAGTTCGTTTGAATTTACTGTTACCCACTGTGCAAAATATTGGTTATGCTTTTTTGGATAGCTATAATGTAATGCATAATAAAAATGTTTACCTTTGTGTAATGCGCTAATTAATTAAACAAGCATACATCTGCAATTAGAAAATAAAAAACCCACTTTTAAGTTAATTACATAGTTGATTAGTTTTTTATTGACATACTCTGCTAATTAAAATTGATTTTGCATTTATGTTTTGGTCGTTTTTTTACACGAGAACTTCATTTGTGTAAATATGAATAGATGTATGATAGAAAGCAGAAATATGTATTTGTTATTATAACAAATTTTATTCAGAAAGTTTGGAAAAAAAAAAAACATGTAAAAAAAATTCCGCGAACATATATCCTCATTCATGTTATATTAAATTCCAAAAAAAAGGTCAAAATTGTATTTGTTAAATTTCAATAATCTCCACCTGTACAATATACATACACACGTACATACATATAACCTATCAAATATTTGCTGTGATTTTATTTGCTTTTTATTCCTTTGCCACAATAATTTATTATATAAAACCTCAAAACAACCCCAACAAAATGCAACATTTTATTACCTCAAAGAGAGATGATGATGTCCGTTAACAAAAATAATAATATACAGCAGCATATCGATGCGCCAACAACAACAAACAAACACACACATACATATTTATACCTACATACATAGTAAATACCGGAAGATCCCAGTCCAAGCAGTCAAGAGCTAAATATTGCATCAGTGAAGTTTATAAATGTCCATGTAAAGCAAAAATAAAAAAAAAACACGAGCAATGGCGGATCCTGCCCTCGTACTCATAGTTATGAATATTAACAAATATGTAAGCATGCCAGTAATAACCTCATAAAACCGTAAAGTCATGCCTTTCTACAAATAAATAGAAATAAACAGCCAGTGCATGTGTATTTGTGAGTAAAATGTTTATTGCGCAGGCGTTTTATGTAAGGACTACCCTTAATTATAATTGCTAATTCAAATACACACAATACATACATATATGCATGTATGCATGTGTGTGAAAGAGAGAAATTCACCACAGTTTCTCTAGTCGAACATAGTGTGCTGACCCTGTGGGAAATAATTATAGTAATAACAGCTGTCAGTCTCATTATTATTTGAGAAAATTTTTGTAACTAAAGCTGATTTTGCTATTCTGTACAAAGAAAATCACAACAAATTCACCACTTACATATGTATATGTGGTGAAAATAACTTTGCATACATCTTATGTACAGTATTTGACAGCGCCAATATGCAAATCGAGATAGCGGAGGTGGTAAGCATCTGGAGGTGTCCAACATAGGGTAGAGCACAGGATTTCGTACAAATAATTTATGGTTTTTATATTTTATTTTTATTGTTTAAAATTTTATTTTTAAAAATATGCATATATCCTTATATACTCTTAAAATATATTTTGTTTTTTATTTATTTAATTTTAATTTATTTGCTTTTTATGTTTACCCATTATTTTTCTGTTTCTGACCAGCTCACGAATTTGTGATTTAAAAAAAAAAATTTATTTATAATGATTTCTTAAAAAAAAATTATTATTTACATATAAAGATTAAAAAACATATTATTTATAATGATTTTTTTAATCTATATTTTAAAAGTAGCAGCCAATTTTTTTTAAGTTTTGTTAAAGTTGATTTAATTTCATTCTCCCGGACAAAGTAACGCCTGAAGTCATTCGTTCCTTTTCCTACAGGGTCTGCACAAGTTAATAAACCTCTTTCATATTAACTGCATTCCTATGCAGGTGTATATGTTTAAATGGCGCACTGAGAATTATAATAATTTGACGCGATATATCTTCGAAGGGGCTGAGACCGAGCTTCCTCAATTCCACTACGATCCAATGAAGAGTGATCACGATGTTTACATTAACGTCACGAGTTTTGTTTAAAGTTAAACTGATTGCCCTAATCATTTACTAAGGTCTACGCCCATGCCCATGAATTGAATAAATTTTTAAACTAAAGCAAGGAAGTTACTGAGTGGAGGAATGAAAAAATGTTGGCTAATTTAAGAGAAACCAAAACAAGTGTGGTGGAGATTTCGAATGTGAGCAGAATTTTTAAGTGAAGACGCTCTCTGTTGCGAAACTTTGAAAAACTGTATATTTTCCTAGTAGAAAAACTGCGAGTGTAGTATGTACTCTCAAAGGAAGCTTTTACCATATTCTGTGACCTGCATTAGGTTGGGGTTATCTTGAATTGGAGGTGGGTTTCATGCGAAATCTATACAATCACGTCGAAGTAGTTTCCCTGAACGCTCTTGCTTGCTTTAGTTAGGGTGCAAAACAGTTCTGTCCACGCCGATTTTAATCATTCTACGTGTTTTGAGTCTTATCTAATCTCGGATAGTTGCAATTTACGGCTGGGTTGTGCTCAGAAATGGCTGAGTCCGTTTATGTTTCAGCACAAGATTGTGTATGCATATGTATACCTATCTATGTATCAGTGATGCAACTTTTTGGAACTCATAAAACCCGAAATTTTCGGAATTCAATTTTACAGTCTCGGGATTCGCTATTCTTCACAGATTAGCTTGAAAAAAGTGAAGAAATTGTTTCAGAAACTATCTGACCCTAAAGTTTGTATATTTTTTTCCCTTAAATAAAATTTATTTCATTAATAACAAATTAAAATCAAAGAGTTGCAAAATATTTTTTTCAAATGTTTTGAATTTTGAAGTTTTTTTTACTAGTTTTTTAACTGTATCATCCTCATAAACACACATTTTGTCAAAAAAATGTTTAATTTTTACTAATATGATGATATGGTTATCGGTATAGAATCAAATGTTGAATAAATAATTTGAGAAATCACTTTTTTGCAGCTGGAAAAAAGTATATAATTTTCGTAAATAAATCACACAATCTCAGCGTTAAGTAAAATATTTCAAAAACGGGACAACTAAAAAATCACGGGATTGTCATCTCTAGTAAGTCCTTTGAATATGTATTTTTGTTCAGCTGCGCCATACCATTTACGAAAACAAATGCACACATACATAAACAAGAACTATTTTGCCAAATAATGGAAGCCAAAATACCATTTGCGCTCCCTACATTGTGTCTCAGAACTCTTGAAACCTAAATCAAGAGCTAAACACCCCTAATATTTGTGGGTACATTAAGACTAATGATGATTGAAATGTGCTCGATGGCGTTCTACACCTTGCGAAATGTGCGTGAGTCTTACATTCATATACATACATATACCCTACCAACCATGGCTAACCATGGTGAAACTCTGATTCCAAAAATTCACAAATTTTTACTAACACCAACGCATATTTTTATAATTTGTATGGAAAACTACAAGTGCCTAAAAGTATGCTTCACACTTACACGCAAAAATCTTTTCAACATGGGTAAAAAGTGAACCTCTCTGAACAAAATTACCCACTTTTTTATCCTCTTTTTTGGTAAGCGCGACTCAATGATTATCCAGATTTTTATCCGATCATGGTTGGCAGGGTATATGTACATATGTATGTGTATATGGCTAGGTACACCTATTTAGGTACTATTATTCTATTCTTTACCTATGTATGTAGGAAAGTGTAAATGTGATTTAATGTATAGAATCACGATTTTATTTAATATAAAATGGGCGCATGAGTCGTGGTTTCACTTTCTTTTTATATCGATCTTCCATGAGTTTATTAAAAAAATTGTCGATCACAACTTCGACTGCGTATAGATTAAACCACCGATTCTGTGCTCTTAATAAATTGAAAATATTGATAAATAGTCAAGAAAAAATACATATAATAGTATCATTCTTTCTGATCGCATATCGTCCATGTTTTGTTATACCACAAGTCTTCCAGAGGTTTAGACCAAAAACAAAAATTTCTATGCACCTGCCATATCGAATATCTCCATACCAATTTCTAGATCGCTAACTTGAGCCATTTAAGAAATAGTCAGCCTAAGAAGCTATGTTTGTATGGGAGATGCCACGCCCCCTTCTCTTAGAACTCCCGTTTTTTGTAAATCCTTTGTGGTGCCAACAAAAAAAATTATTGCTTCACTAGTATATATGTATATTTACGTATTTTGTGACACACTGTAAATACTGATTAAGGTCATATATTAAGACATCGAAACATATTAAAACAATATTAAAATGTTCATTTAAAATTTGTATACATTTTTCAAACTAAAAAAAAAGTAAATATTAAACCATACATCAAAGACTTTTGTGAATGTGTGGGTGGAGCTTAATTGTGCAAGGATAAAAGGACCATAAATAGCAGCTTCATTGTAGGATACTTATTTACACTTTGCTACGAAAATAAACTTTTTTTATGCTATTCCTCAAGTCAATTTCGACACCAGACTCTAAAGTTGGAAAGTAGTAAAATTTTCTAGGAAATGAAAATAAAATATATCAAAATCCCGATTTCGGAAATTGACGTGATATAAAGAAGAGCGAAGTACCGCTACAACAACCATATATTGTGATATTTTCTCTTTCAGTCCATTTGTCAAGAACACAGCATCGTGATAAGGCGGTTTAAATCGCTTCCATAGAAACTTAAACAATATGGTAAACACTTACTAAATAGCAGACCTGCAAAGTTGATTTGAAAGATTACTTTTTGGAAATCATATTAATAATTTAATCATCATATATAATCATAATATGTAATGATTATTTTCGAGTTTTATTGATTACTTTAGTGATTATTTAAAAAAATTAAAAACAATCATTATTCATGAAAAATAATCAAAAAAAAAAAATTATCAAAAAAAAAAACAAAAAAAAATTCAAAAGAAAATTATTTAAAAAAAAAAGAAATTCAAAAAAAAAAAATCCAAAAAAAAAAATTATCCAAAAAAAAAATCCCAAAAAATTTAATTTTGGATTTGCGAAAACATTTAAAATAATCATTAATGATTGAAAAATCAATCAATTCTAATCTGAATTTAGCAGGTCTGGTAAATAGCGATATTTACGGCAGCAGTTTATGAATATCGAAAGATAAGACCACATACCAGTTTTCTCAATTTGAAAATGACCAACTATGTATTGCACCTAGAAGTAGGCCTCGAACCTAGCACTTGTGGTTTTCTTTAATTTTTTTCTTTGTTGCACGGTTTCGTATGTTGCCCGGGATCTTTGTGCACATTTTACGGTTAATCATAATTTCGCAGCTTTTGCATTGTGGCCGCCATATTATTGCTTTATTATTATCTATGTACATATATATATAAGAGTATATATAAATATGTATGCAAGTATATTTGTATGTACATATTTATCCCATCATTATTATTATATTTATTTACATTGCTTCGGTGTGGCCTTAAATGAGCGAGAAAACATGAAATAACAATTTCACAATTTTTTGGTTGTTATTGTTGTTGCATTCGTCTGAGTATAGTAATGGTGGTGGCTCTTATCTGGGTAATTACATACATATGTATGTACATACATCCAATTTTCGTGAGTAAGTAATGGCGTCTGCAATGTTAGTAAGTTGATGATGGTGGTGGTGGTGGTTGTGGTGACGAAAGGCAATAACTTCCCTGCAGCGAAATGAATAACTAGAGACCGATCTAGATGTGTGGTGCCGAACTAGAGGTTTGCTGAGGAATAGTAACTAGTGCCATTGTAGTCTTTTGCCTCTTTTGAGAGTATTCATCGTGTTTACGCACGATTTCCGGATAGTGAAATTCAAACAATATGGCTACCATACCCATAAATATAACCAAACATCAACACAACAAACATCAACAACAAGGCACAAGGCTTCCACAGGGCACAAAAAAGTTTACCCACCAAAATATTTGTACAAAACCCCCTCCGTAAACTAAGTGTTTCCTGACTAGTCCAATATTTCATAACAGGATCTGTCGTGTTGCAGGAGTAAGCTGGTGTACATATGTACGATTGTATTATTAAATCACTGAAGCATATTCAGTGGGTGGTGGTGGTGGGTGAAAAGTGGCGTTACGATTATGATGTTATTTATTATCATACGCACACACACACACACATGCCCACACGCACAAACACATCTACATTTGTTACGATAAAGGCATTATTGGAATCCTTTTTGCAGCGTGTGGGGTGTTAGGGTGTGTTTGTATGTGGCTCAATCTAAACGGCTGAAGTGCTGAGATTTAACGATGGCCAATTTTAGAACTCAGTCGAAAAGGATATTCAGCTGTGTGAGCATGTACGGTAAAAGGTGAAACAGTTTGAACGGCAATATCAATAAAACTGTAAAATCCCGACGGCAAAAGCTAACGGAAAATTATAAAAAAAATTAAGAGTGCTAAATGTGAATACTTGAGAAAATAATAGAAATACTCTATATAAATAAATAAAATAACTTAAAAAAATGACTGAGTGAAATTCGTACATAAAAAGTGGTGATTAAAAGCATTGACATTGAATGAAGAACAAGACAAGATAAATTGAAGAAAAGTTTATAAAAACTAGCAAAAAAAAAAACAAACATCAAATTTGTTGTAAGAGAAATTAAATAAAAAAGTTTGGGTGAGTGTTAAATAAAATAATAAGTGACAAGCATTTGAAAATTGTTAAAGGAACTTGTGATTAAAAAAAAAAGAGTTTAAATTGTGATTAACGGATGGTACATATTTTCTTCAAATTCGGTATCCCGACTTAAATTCTATAAAAATGAAAAAAAAAGTAATAAAAAATAATAATAATTTACGTTTATTCTATGTGATGCATAGTCCAGCTGCAATTCACAATACAAATCCTTCGGCATGGATTGTTTGCCGTCGGCATTTTTGGCCTGTTTTCGTTTTGAAGAACTGCGTTTGTAAGAATATTTTTTGTAACGGAGAGGACTAGTTTTGATACTTTCTTATTAGCAGAATATTATACCCGACTAATTTTGAGCTCCATTTCACCTTCTCCCGACATTGTCTATGATTCCTAGCCATAAATCAGAACAGGTACCATGAGAAAGCGGATCTTTGTTCTTTGGTTTAATCATCCAAAAGTGGCATTCCTAATTTTTAGTTCAAAAGTCATAAAATAATTAATGACGAAAGGGTGTGGGGATAGGGTGATGGACAGGAAATGGAAGGCGAATACAAAAAAATTAAAATACCTAAAAATATTGAAAATTAGTCAAAATATAAACAGTTAGTTTTCATAAATATAAATATATAATTTGTAATAACATATTTCTTATTCCGAAAATATTGGGGTTGTAAGAAAGAAATTTTGACCATTATCAGTACGATTTTGACTATAAACTCACAAATTACAAAAACAAAATACATGTAAAATTTTTGTGTGTTTGTCGAGCTGCTACGACCTGTTATCGTTGGATCATGATATAGTGTGTTCATTAGCAAGTAAATTTGGAAATTTTCACAATTTTAGTGACACATTGCAATAGGAATTGTCACATTAAGAGCTTACAAAAACTACATATCTTCCCTATAGGAAAAATCTCTAGTGAGCCCATAACTGAATAACTGCAACGTGGAATTAATGATTTCTTTACCAATGTTTTGGTTTGGTATATTCTTCCATGCAAATAGCATTACAAGGAGAACTTGTCCTTAGAATATTTTTTACAAAAATCAACCCAATTTTTTATAGCCTTGAAATTTTTCCTTTGTTAGAGCACAATTGAATTAGCTAAAAAACTGCATACTCGGTAATCAGTTTGAAATTCTTTTCTCAAATTTGAAAATTTCTTGAACGTTTTTTGAACCTTCCAAAAATTTTCGGATTTTTTTTCATTAACAGAAAAGTCTATATATTTATATGAAATTTAGAAATTAATTTTAGTAGAAGTTTTGAAAATATATTCGAATAGCCAAGTGAGCCATTTTGGGTGGCAATCACTGTATGTGTCAATATAGAATACAGTTATGCGCTATATACTATTTTCATTATCGGTATAATTAAAACTCCAACCTTACTTAAGTGCATTTTGGGTTTCTTTATGACACTATCACTCCTAGGTTTAACTAGAAATTTCGTTCACTAATTTTCGATTTCCCTACAGGGTACCTATTAATTCATTGCCATGTTTGCAAAGCATATACTCACCTATATATTGTTTAAATATTTTACGAGTATCTAATCATCTCTTATTTAAGCTTTGGTCAAAAACAAGGTGAACGTGTCAGGCATCTTCATTTATCCAATTCCAGCACTGAATGAAATCCCATTCATACATTCACTTATTTACTTGAATGTGTATGCTACATTCTCATATGTACATATAACATAGTGCACTTAATCATTTATTTCATTCGCTGCATTCACATTACCGGTCACTTCATAATGGGATTTAATTACAATTGAATGCGTGCAAACTTGAGTGTCACACAAGCCGTAAGGTATTTGCACCTAAGCAAATAACTTCCTCAAAGACGTATTAGATAGCCATTTTACAAGCCATACATCCACATATTTATGTGCATACATATGTATGTATGTATGTACTACATGAGTCTGCATATGCG
This sequence comes from Sphenella marginata, assembly GCA_951509765.1. NCBI lineage: Eukaryota > Metazoa > Arthropoda > Insecta > Diptera > Tephritidae > Sphenella > Sphenella marginata. The sequence continues at coordinate 19,866,793 of OX608082.1, forward strand.
CATGTGGCTCGTACTTATGTACATACTGAAATATTTATATATATGTACACATATATCCTAATTTAGACAGCAAAGGTTTATAATGGAGGATCCGAAATACACACATACATATAAACTTCTCTGTCAACGACGAGTATGGGAGAACTGAGCTGCACAAGCTTTACTCATATACATACATATGAACATGGTCCAGTGAATAAAAACCTAAACTCGCTGGCTGGTTCATGTCATATCCAGACTAGCAGGCATTCCTACCCCTATGAGTTTCTGCAAAGCAAAGCCCAAACTCAGAGAACTTGGTAAAAACTGGGGAAGGGTGGTTGAACCTTCATCGGTGTACATGATATTTTCTTCTAGGAACTATCGCCAAAAGACCAAGGCTCTTACTTCTTCGAATGGATTGAAAATTTATACGATTTCGAGTGATTCGTACTTTGTAAGAAATTTTCTAATGAAAGTTATTCGAATCCATTCTTTCGATTGTAGAAAATTAGGTACTCCCTAATTCGAAAGTTATAAAATTCTATTCGACAACAATTTAGCTCACTTAAATCCACAAAATGCATTTTTTTCTGATTAAAATAAAAAATAAGGGTGTTTTAAGTCAAAAAAAAATTATTTTTTGTGGTCAAAAAGGATTTTTGTAAGATTAGAAGTCTTTATGCATTCAAAAAAATTAAATTTTATTTAATAAAAAAAAAAAATAATTTAAAAATGGCTTACGCGTGGTAGTCGAGACGCTGTCACCTGTGAAGGATGTTTTCAGACAATGGCTTTGGCCAAAGAAAACTGTGCACGTTTTCCAATTGCACACATTGATTTTTAACCTGAGATCAGTGGGAAAGATAAGTAAATCTCCAGCAAAAGGGAACACTTTTGATATGAACATGTTCTTATTTCTTCACTTGAAAAAATATTGGACTCCAACTTGAATTCCATCAATATTTTTAAACTCAAATCAAACTTCACATTTTACGTTATTGCTAGACTTTTCAAATGAAGAACTTCATCCGTAAGGTCGCATAGTAAAAATATAAATCCCTTTTCTATTGATAATTCACTTCATGCCATTTTAAAAGTTAACAATAAAATACCGCTAACCAACTTAGAAATTATCTCATTTAGGTCTCCACACTAGGTGACTTGGATGTCATCGGCGTTTTTAAATGTCTCTGTTTTTATACACTATTAAAAACAAAAAGCTTATCAAAGAGGGATAATACAGTACTGACTTTAAGTTCACTTGACGCTATGCTGCGTTGACATTTAACACCTCTTAATGTGTTTAACCGGCCATATCGAAAACTTTTATGAATGAATTTTTCATTCAAGAAAATGCTCTATTTATATGTATGTATGTTTGTTACCTTAACTATGTACATACATACATTCAACAAAGAAAATCATTAACATAAAATGCAGTACCAGCAGTTAAAACAAAAAAGAGAATGGGACGACATTTACAATGGTACGCCCGTTTTTTCTCTGAACATATTAAGCATCTTTTTAGTTGTCAAATAGCGAGTGATCATATTTGGATAACAATAAGATAAAATAAAACAAAATAAAATAAAATAAAATAAATTAAAATAAAATAAAATAAAATAAAATAAAATAACATAAAATAAAATAAAATAAAAAAAAATAAAATAAAATAAAATAAAATAAAATAAATGAAGGAAAGTAAAATAAAATAAAATAAAATGTTATAAAAAAAAATAAACAAAATTAAATAAAAAAAAAAAAAATAAAATAAAATAAAATAAAATAAAATAAAATAAAATATAACAAAATAAAAAACAAAAAATTAAATAAAATAAAATAAAATAAAATAAATGAAGGAAAGTATCTAAAAGCAAAGAGAGAAAAAGGTATCCGTGAGCGACAAAGTTGAGTAAATGCATTAGTCGATATTCCGTTCCAGCTACTAAATGTGTAAGCTGGGTTATCTACTTCACTGTCCACTGTCTAGGTATTATTGTCTTACTGTAATCTACACCAAATGAGTACTGCTTGTCCAACATTCAATTCTGCCACAACTAAACTACGACTAAACTCTACATATTACATTTTCTTTTCTATTTTTGCAGGTCCATTATTCAGACTGAGGTACGTTGACCGCACAAAGTCATATTGTCGCACAATTAAGAGCAAAACGAAGGCAGGCTTTGTCGAACAGACGCACACACTCTGCTGCTACACTCGCTGCGTTGCAAGTGCATCATAAACTTTGTGGTATCCGCAAACGGCTAACTTAATTGCAACATTCACATACGTTTGGCTCGTTAAAGTGGTTGCAACAAAAAATAGTTTAAGCGACTTAAGCGCCAGCAATTCAAAGACATCACAAGCATGTTGCAGAATCCTTCAAAATATCATCCAAATCCGTTTTCCCACTTGTTGGCCTTGCACAGCACTCAAGCTGTGGTGAATAATAATAACGGTAGTTTAGTCAATCATCATCAAACTCATTTGGCTGCTTTACCGCCCGTTTTTGCAGCACAAAGTCAATTTCAACAATTACAGCAACAACATCAACAGCAACAACAACACTATCACAATGCGCATTCCGCAGTTTTTGTTGCCAATCAACAGCACAACAACAGCAACAGCAACAACACCACTTTATTACTACAAAATCAACCACCACGACAACAACAACAACAAACACATCATACAAACCACCACCCACTACTCAATGCCACAACAACAGCACAAACACGTGCACAAGAGCTTTTGGATACGACGAATACCTCCCTCGATATGGGGAAATCCTTCACGATTGCCGCCATTTTAGGTTTACAAAAGAGCGCCATGGAGAATAGTCGTAAAGATTACAACAATGCAATTAATTTATCGCTGAATAACAGCAATAGCAATGAAGATGGCAGCAGAATACGTAGCAATCAACAGAATTTTAGTGACGATGAAATCGAGAATAACGAGCAACAATCACAACATTTGCAAATGTCAAGCGGTGGCGAGAGTGGCGTCAAGTCATTGAAATGTGGGCGAAATAACAGTAATTTGTACCATCAAAGTGCCAATCAATTCGTCGATTGTAACGGGAATCCTAGCGCTGCACTAATACACCGTTATTTACCAATGTCTGTGTCGACTAAAGCAACATCAGCAGCGACATCTTCATTTGCGGCCGCAGCAGCTGCCGTCACACAACAACAACATCATCAACAACAGCAACAGCAACAACACCAACAGAATCTCCTATTGTCACATGTGCGCTCGGTAGCGTCTGCGGCTGCAGCCGCCTCATCTGGTACAACGTCTGCATTGCAAAGCTTGCAACAGCTACATCAACATCATGCGGCTCAGCAAAGTTCCCTGACACTGCAACGAGAGAAGCATAAATCTGGTGAGTGAACCAAGTATTGAGTGATTTGAGTGTGATTGCTGTGCAGGTTCTGTGCTTAGATTATTAGACGAGGCTATTGGTCATGAGATCATGCGTTTTTGGTATTCTGAAACTGTTTATGGAAATTCTTCTGGGACCGTCTTCCATGCTTTTTGTCTAGCTGGTTGAATGTAGCTGCTTTTCACTGTATTAGATTTTCTCAATAACTCTACATTTTGCTTTCTCTACTTACAGATAATAGTACCAAGAAATCATCATTAAAAAATAAACGTGTACGCACAATCTTCACACCCGAGCAATTAGAACGCCTTGAGGCTGAATTCGAACGACAACAATATATGGTCGGTCCAGAGCGTCTTTACCTCGCACACACACTCCAATTAACAGAAGCACAGGTGAAGGTGTGGTTTCAAAATAGACGCATAAAATGGCGTAAACATCATTTGGAAATTACACAACAACGTCTCGCACTCTTACGCCAAACCCAAATGCCACCAGGTACAACAGAGTCCAGTGGTGGCAATGCCATTGCAATGGGAAACGCAACACTCACGAACAACTCTGCCATGCCGAACAATGTGGACGCAAATAATGATGCACGAACATCAACACCGATCAGCTGTGGTGCCGAAGATCCTGATGAGCTGAGTAAACATGGTGAAGAATATCATTCATTAAGTCGTGGTAGTCATACGAGCTCTGAATCTGATTTATCCATCTGCAATGATTCAATTGATGCAGGCAGTGCCGGGGATGGTATTGAAGATACATAAAATTTGTGATTGTGATGTTTTAATTTAATGTTTGTATATAAAACATACATACATATAAGCAAATTTATATACGTGTAAATCTAATAAATAATCGTTGATAGTGTAGTATATAAAATATGTAGAGTCCCCACAAGATAGCTGTACTTAAAAAAAGCATTTTTTATTAATGCTGACAACACCTTATTGCAATATTTAATTTAGTCTAATTTGGTCCTTTGGCAAATTGCTTGAAGCCTTCACTTGCAGTCTTAATATTTATCCTTATGAAGTGCTCAGAAAAATTGGTATGACTCGTACATAAGTTATGAGTAATGAATACTAATAAGAAAAAATAGAGACAAAGTTGTGTTGTGTTTTTTGTTTTTGTTGATCGGGCCCCGAATTGGGGGTCTGACCCGGGTCAATTTTCGGTTTTTCACTAATAACTTTTCACACAAACAAAATATTGCTTTTCCCCCTTCGGATTATTGTTACGGAGGTCAAGACGCGTCTTTTGACACCTTTCTCAAGATTTTTGGACGTGTATTAACACTTGACGTTGGATGGAAAGTATTACCCAAAATAATGGCTTACCTTGTAAATAAATTAATTTCATATCATGTATATAATTAATATAGATATTAGTTTTGTTGTTTTAATATTATGGAACACGTCAAGCCGAATTAGTTGCGAACCTTACTGTAGGCAGTTGTTTAACACAAAATGCATGTCCCTTCGGTGATGTAATAGGTCGATTCATCGCTTCAATGAATTTACAGTTTTCTGTAGTGCTCTTGTAAAGGCAGACAAACCAGCCTTTAAAATATGTGGGCTCGGAAATAGAAAATAGCTGATTTGCAATTGAAACTACTTCGGCTATAAAATTATAATAAAACCAATAACACTAACAATTGCTATGAAAAACCGTGATTTGTTTTGTATTCATGCAAGAAGCATGGTTCTTTCCGTTAGCTGTGCTGCCATCGTGCAAATATTGCAGAAAATTGATATTCAAATAAAAAGGCATAGATGGCACATGGGGTGCTGTCAGGGTGGCTGAGAGATTTCGACAAAAAAATTGCATCCAAAAAGAAAGTTTTGCCAAAAATAGTTAAAAAAAAACCCCAAAAGCGTACATCAATCGGCAATTTCCTTGTTTTTTAAGTGACCAATCTAACATTTCTAAGTAAAGTTAAAAAGCTGCCCACTCCCTTGAACAAACACCTGCGCCGATGAAACAAAAGTTACTAACGTTGAGTGTCCTTACAGGTGTTACTGTACGACGGCAATGTTATATATTCTATATCTTTGATCAGAAAAGGGAACAAACCCAGTTACAATAAACTACAGACGGCCTCGCAGCATTTACGTAGCCATAAAAAAGGGAAGCGATTGTGACCGAACATAATTGGGTCGTAAAAATATTCAATTGTGGTAGAATATAATATTCTATACAACCCTGCACTTGCGTATACATACTGCAAAAAGAGCGTGGATTCAGTTCCGTTCTTTAAGCAAAACGCGCCGGTCGTATCGTGAGCCACACACCTAACTTAATATTAAATAAGAAAAAGTATAGTGAACTAAAATTAAAAGACTAAACTAAAAAGTTAAATTACAATAAATAAACAACCATTTACAACAAATTAAAATAGTGAATTTAATTTAAAAAGGTGCAAATGACGCGCAACACGTGCATGGCAAATTATGCCATTAAACGATGCTTGTCAACGCCGACGCTATTTCCGCCGGTGCGATACAGTTATGTTTAGCAGACAAGCAACAAAACACTGCAGATACGGCATGTAGGTCGGTAAAAGAGTGCTCAAAGCTTATAAGCCACTGTTCCGAAATCTATAAACCCGTACCTTGCAGCAAGTGGAAGTTTAGTGTAGTGAGCTTTAGTTTGTTATGTTAATTCAGCACTGGAAAAATATTGCGAAATTCATTTGTGAGGAATCACTGGGTTGTGTCTGGGAAAATACTTATTCTGGTAAGTAAAGAAGCTTTAAAAGGCAATGCTGTAATATTTGTATTTATACCCAAAGCGCATTTCTTGAAATGTTTTTAAAATTAACTTTAAACCTACTTTAGGTATGAATTTATTTGAACGTTTGGGAAAAGTTTTTATAAACTTGAAGAACGGTTTTTTTTGAAAGTGAATTATTTACATATATTTTTTTAAAATGCCGTTTTGATTATAAAACACTTATTTACAAACTCTTTATAAACGTGTAATCAACTAGAAGCACTGTTTTATTGTTTTTCCCTTTGTCATCCTGTTGATAAGGGATTCCGAAAATCGTAGAATTAGTTACCCCTGTATTCGGGAAAAACATAAGGCCTTTTAAAAATGGCTGTTCCATGCAACTTTAGAAATAGAAGAGCTTGATAAAGCCTTTTTATACTTTATGATTATGGGCTTAATGTTAATTACAATGAGCTTTTCGAGCTGAAAGTTCCGTGAACCGTTCTGTGCTGGTTACAACCAAAAGCGGATATCGATAATCACTCGTATACAACCAAAACTAGTTTTGAGCTAGTCCAACTTTCTGGAGAGTTGTTACAGCTTTTCACCATAATAACTTAAAGCAAAGAGAAAAGCTGTATTATGCGCGTTTATTTTTAGCTTTTTTGAGCCAGATCATGGAACATTTTTTTAAGTTTCAGACCTAAGAATTAATTTTTAGATATTTATTACCGTTGATTTAGATAAAAATTTTCCTTTAAAACTGTCAAACCATTGAAGAAAAAAAATTATTTAATAAAGTAAATTGAATTCCCCACAAAAATATTGCGAATGGAATTCCTATCAACTGGTCTTCAGCTCGTAAAACTTAAAATCATTTTGAAAAAAAAGAAAAAATTAAATTATTTTGTTATTTTATTTCACAAAGAGCAACTTTTGGTATCCTTCGTCCACATATTGAGCGATATCTTCGAAGCTGGTTTGGTTATCCAAATAAGGAATATCTTAAATTTTATGTTATAAATATGGTAAATCAATTGGCTTTTGAGTGATGCGCGATCAAACATATAGACAAGCAGACAAAAATTCCAAAAGCTGTTGATTTGTAAATTTTTTTGAATATCTGCTATGTACAGACATCGACCTGCTACAATTTTATTATTTGCAGAGATATCGCTAAGTGCTTACAAAAAAAAATCCGGCTACTTACATAGGTCTGAATCTTTGACAGTTTTTCGTTTGAAATAAAGCTTTCGACAAAGAACATTTATGTAAAACTAAGTTTAAGATTTTGGGGTAATTCAGTATTTCACTGACTCATAAAGCATGTTATCACAGCTTAACAACTTTTCTTTTATCTCGCTTAGTTTTTTTCCACATTTCGAATTTTTCGATATCGAAAAAGTGGAAGTGGCTATTTCCGTTTCATATTCATTTAATTTCGAAGGACAAAAAGCTTACAACAAACGGAATTTTCGTACATTATTTAGCTTAAAGCTTTCCTGTTCTGGTGAAAAGCTCTTGTAGGTAGTGCTTTCATAATTATTCCTACAGAGGAAAAATGTCGCCAGCTTCACTTAATCAACAAACAACCCAGTTTATTTGCTTGGCAAACAAACAATACATACAACTAAGTGCTCTTGAGTGCTTTCTGTACGTTACTTTCTCTCACTCTACGACGCATGTCCTTTCAGAGCAACTCTTTATTCCGCTACATTTGCAAATAACTTCGGCGAAGAGTAAACAAAAGTTCGTTAACCATGCGAATAGATTTGACATTTGACATACTGAACTCGTCAGCTCTACTAGTTTGTGTCCCATGTGGGTTTCGGGTGCTGTGCAGTATAAGTACAAATGCATGATTCTCTCGTACATCAGTCGTCCAGACAAATTTGTACGGTGACATTGTAGGTTAATGCCAATGGATGACTACTGCCGATGCCTCCATCGTTAGTCACGTGCTGTGTTTGACCATGGTGAGGCAGTAATTGTAGCAGTAGCAGTAGCGGCAACAGCAACGACAGCGACAGTAATAAACAGTAGCTCTAACTTATGTATGTACATGACCTTACTTAACCCAGAATGCAAATGTAAGGAGATGATGGCTGGCATAAGGGTTGATTGAATTATGAGAATGAGGTGGGGTGATATATTTTTTTATTTAAAGAATTTAAAGGTTTTCTTTTTATGCTCCGGCATTTGGTTCTCTGTAATATTTTTCTGGAACATTTACTTTGTGCGCGGGTAGTAGGCGGTAGGTGTGTCAGCGTCTTTCGGGTGCTGTAAATCGACATTGTGGCGTGTGAAATACGCTCGACATGTAATCAAATCAATGCTGAAAGACAGCGGCATGTCACATATGCAGCTTGACAGACAATCAGTGAATGGAATGAATGATTGATTGATTGGTAAAATGACAGTTGTGTGAAGAGATGGAAAACAAAAAAAAATGTACGGGCATTCGAACATGTTGGTAAATAGGGTTAAGAAGGCAATTTGTTCAACTTTTATTGAAGGTTTGTGAGAATGGAAAGGAAAACATATGGGTGTTTCCATGCAGCCGTATGCGACATTCGTACACTTTTGGAGTAATATAAATCTCACATAAAACGAGTTTTCGGGAAAATAAAAATACAGTTACGTTGCAATTAAAAAGAAGTATGCTTGGAAAAAAATTGGACGCCCTGAAAGCTTTGGTGTCTAAAATATCCGTTCAAAATGAGGTGATAACTTACGCGACAAAAACGGAAGTGCTTATATTGTGCACATACATATATGCGAAAGTCTGCGAATCAAGCCAGTTCTTAATTTCTTTGAATATTCGTAACCTAAGCTAAATAATGCACCTTTACAATCCTCTCATATTTAAAGAGAAATCGTCTCTTTATATTATTATTTAAAAAAAAAACTAAATAACGTACGCGACATAACGTACGCGACAATTTTTCTAGTATATTAATAATAAAATGCAGGGACGTAACTGTTATAAGAAATATGATAAAAAGGTCCCATTTAACCATTAATACTGATGTATTCAAATATTGGTTATAATTAACCGTTACCGTAAGACATATTTTATATTGGTCAACATAACCATTATAAATGAGAGAAACATTTTTTGGTTAACAATAACCATTATTGTAAGTAACATAATTTTTTTGGTTATCGGTAGCAAAAAAATTCAAACAATATAAAACAACTTGAGTTGCTGGAGTGGCATGACCAATGTCTGCAAGTTCCTCGAGGAAAAATTTACCACTATTCAGCAAAAATAGTTTGCTGTCGAGTGGGTCACCGATAACCAAAAAAATTTATTACTTGCGATAAGGGTTATTCGTAACCAAAAAAATAAATCTCTCATTTATATTGGTTACGATGACTAAAATAAAATAAATCTGATGATAATGTGAATTCTGAAAGAAAAAAATAACAATTATTTTCGGTTCCTGATAAAATGTTTTTTGTTTGAAATTTACACTTTAATTAGGAAACAAAATAAAAATGTATTCTTATTATAAAAACTATATGATAATGAAAATAAAATCGAATTCATAACATATGTATTTGTTGATATACATTCTTTATATATTTACATAAACTCTAATATTTTCTCGTAAGGAGTATGCCGTTCGAGCAGTATTTATATGTTGACTGCCGACGAATATATCGATATATTCACAAGCGCATTTATAAAATGAAAAAGCATCTGGTAAAATTATATTATTAGCTTTTACTATTTGCCACACTTTTCTCTTTATAACAACACCTATTCCATCCACAGCGCCTTTGCCATGCGAGGTGGCAAAGAAATTCCATTCAAAATATTTGCAACTAAATTTCTTTACAAAATAAGGGATGCTTGTTAAAATAAACTTATTTTTAAACTGCACCTATGTATTCAGGATAATGTTATTGAAAAAATTGCTTTTAACGTCGATTTTAATGTATTACAATAAAATATTCATACTTAAAATAACGTATGCGACAAACTTTAAAGGGTAATACAATTTTTATTACTTCGATTCAAAAGAAAATTTCAGCTAATATATTTAACTAGAAGATCTCTTGATTTGGAGTTGTAATCTCTATTACTTGCGACTGTCAATACACAAATGATATAGACAAATAATGTTTTTGCATAACGTACGCGACAAAGGTATACTATCAAAAGTAAATTCAAAAAATACCGTTATACGAGTTCAAACTTCTATTTTTCTCATTTTTGTAAGTAGTTGGCATTGTTAATTTAATTTTAAAATGTATTTGCACTATTTTAAATCTCTTAATTTAGGTAATTCGGAAGAGAAAATAGTTGATTCAATTTGCGAAAACTGAGTTGAAGAAAATCTCAGTTTTACTCTTCCGTTTATGAGTTTTAAGATACCAACAAGCTGTAAATACTTCCATTTTGTAAAAATTCAATTACTTTTCCCTTAATAATTCGTCTTAAAACCCATTTTCTGGTCAAATAATTTTTTCAGTCGTGGTTGACCTTCTCATGGAAACACCCATATGTAAATATCTATATTTGTAATGTGGCTAAAGAGGTAGTGGGTTTTGAAGGATACTATGAAAATAGTATAGTTAAGTAACTATATGGCCCATATTTATCGTTCAAAGGACTATTGACAGCGGTAACACGCCGCTAAATCGTCGGGGAACAACAAAAGCTAATTAAAAATGTAGAAACATTTTTTTTTCATGAGCAAGCGAAAATCTATTACAAATATCTGATTGAGTAGAAATGCCATAAGCTTGACACCTGAGGTTCTTACGGCGGAATGCTTTCCAGGTGTTTCTGAAAGCGACACAGTGACTCAGTAGAACGAGATACAAATTAGGTTCCAAGTTTCCTTAAAAATAATGCAGCTTCAGCATTTTTTTGGTTGATTCAGAATTTGTTCTTCAGCTGCGGCTTTATTAATTTTTGTTTTCTCAATTCTATTTGCTTAGTTGATTTGGAATTGCTGCTTTGGCGTACACATGAGAATATGGCAAACTTACACGGCACGAAAAAACGAACGTAAAACAAACTGGAAAACTAAGTAAGTGAGTTAGCTTGGGTGGAAAGAGAAGCTGATAGCGATTCAAGCAACAACAGATTGAATAGAGTTGTCACTTTCCACTGAGTTATATTTGTTTCAGTGGCGGATGCAGGATTTTGGGAAGAAATTTATTTAAATAAAATTTCATAAAAAAAAATTATCTTTTGGAGTCCCCCGCGAATCTGCCCCTGTTAAGTTTTATTAAATATTTTATAAGATTTTTTTCGTTTACTTCCATTAAAATACTTTTTTTTTTTGCATTGTACAGTACAAACACAAAACTATACATATAGTTATTTTGTTGTAGTTGTTGGACACCACCTTACGAGTTTGCTGCCACCCCACATCTTGCTCTTCATACCATGTTATTTGGCACAATTTCAATTCAATTTCTCCAATTTAATTTTTTTTTTTTAAATATTTTTTTTTTTTTGTAAGCCCAATGTACAACGACATTGTTGCACGAAACTGCTCAAATATTGTGTAAGATGGCTGAACAGCAGAAATTGTATGAATTTTGATAATTTTTTTTTTCCTTTGTAATATTAACACGATTGCTCGTACAATTTCTGTTTGTCTCATGTCCGAGCAGATTGTGAACGTTTTGTACAAGTAAGTAAGCATGCCGTTAGGGGGCTGCCAGCCAATAGCTAATAGTATATAGCTACAACAACAAACGTGTATGTACAATGAGCTACACTTTGTATGCAATTCGTTGTTGTTGTTGCATTTGTTGCCGAAGATGTGCTGGTGGTTCGTGAAGCTGTCTCCGGTGCTGTTGGTAGTTCTTTTTAAAATGCTTTTTGAAAATCTTAAGAGAAGTCAGTGTGTTGGTGTGGTCGTTTTGGCATTCGCATTGGTATTGCAGTAGCACTGGTTAAATACCGTAATGAAGTCTGCTTGTACAATATAATGTTCCATGTTTGTCTTACGTGCCTGAGATGTGTTATTTTCATTTGAAATTCATGCATTTTGGCGCTGCTGGCGTTTACCATCAATGGAGTGCTCGTATTTTTTTTTTTTCAAATTTCATTTTGGTATTGCATTTTTCTGGATTTTCGACTTGGTTTGATTCTTTCACGGCGTTTTCAAGTTTGGTGCTTCGCTGCAATCTTTGAACCGTGCACGTTTGTGCATTCGACCGTATTAAAAACGGAAGAAATTGTCGTATATTTTACAATATTTTCTCAAAGGACAAACAAGTTTTTTATGGAGTGTCCATCTCTTCTTCTCCTCATACTTACAAACATTGGACCAAAGTTATAAAACCATTTCATGTTCATAAAAAGTTTAAAAAAAATTTTAATTCCAAATTATCACATTATTCCAATTTTGAAGAAATCCTAATCTTGGACCTTGCCTTTCGCGGCTCTTCTTAAAAAAGTTAGCTACCTAATATCAAAATTTTACAATACGGCCTAATATAATGACTTGGATTTAGCCTTTTTGTACTACAACTAAAAAGTACGTACTTAGAAATCAAAAGAAAAAACAAAAAGAAATATGTAGGTTTACAGGTTTAAAAAAAATCTAGCAAAGATGTGCAATGACAAGGAGAGCCCATAAAAAAATGTTTGTGCAGCATAATTACTTTCAAGTTTTTTAGTTTTTGTTTTGCTCGTCTTTGGCCGAGTTTACATTTTGTCTTCGTGATTCTTGGCAATCGGATTGGAACAGTGTGCTATATTATTGTGCACGAAATAAAGGCTAAATTCACTCACTATTCGTAAGGAAAGCTCATCAAATATCCATTCGTGTACAGATTTTATATCTCATAAGACGTTCCTCGTTCGCCACACACTGTTTGATAAGACAGATCTGCTTATTCTCGATGGATTGCTCAGCTGTAAAGTGATCGGCTACGAATTCTTGACAAAAAACGCTTTGAAAATTTTTCTACAATACCTGCTTTTAGACCTCTAAGGAAGGAATTTCATTAGTCGAATGTTTTCAAAACCTCTGCTTCACCCCAGAATCATATTTCGCAGCTTTCCACTTTTTTTGTAAAAACATCGCGCTCCATGTGCCACCTAGCGAAAATTTCTCGCAACATTAAATATTGCCATAGACTTCTAAACTGTTTTTCTAAGCTCTAAAAGTCGTTGGCTGAATAGCTAATTGAACTAGATCGAGCTCGAGCTGCTATCTGGCGTAAATTAAATTTTCAAGGTTCTCTGAAGTATGGTTCGAGATTGAAGTCTACAGCTCAACGTAAAGTGCTTTAAAAATTCGATTTTAAGATTTCCCTAATTCGTACGGAGAAGGTGCTACAAAAGAAGAAGCCGACCTCATGGAACGCTAATAAAAATGCATCGAGCTTTCGGTTTCAAGGCCATTACTGATAGTAAAATTAACATAGAGTTTTATCTACTTACATAATTCTGATTCTAAAATAAACATCACATCATGTCTGTCATAGTCAAATTAAAATACATTTTATGTCTAAGGTGGAGTTTTAATTTCAAAATCACGGTTTGCGTCTATGGTTGCTTGGTGCCGCAATCTTACTCTAAACTTGAGTTTGGCTGTTTTAGCTTAATGCCACGGCTATGCTATATAAAATAGTTGATACAGAGTGATCGTGAAAAACATAACAAACATTCATACCACTAACCAACGGAGTTTTTTTCCATGTAAAGCCCCCCTTTTACATTTCATTTTTTGCCTAGTATTGCTATGATTGACCAACATTTTACATGTCTTTTTAAGTTTAGTGAAAATTTTGAACTTTAGCTACACTTTTACTTACTTTTACGACCACTTTTTCCACTCACTGTATTCTTTTCATTTCCTTGCTAGTCAAATTCTTAGTGCATTGCCAAAAATTTTACTGCCAAGAAATTTCCAAGTCAATAAAAGTTTTAAATTAAAATCTTCGTAGAATCGTGGCATTTCATTTAATTGCAAGTTTTATAGATATGTATATCTAGATAATAGATAAGAGATAAAAGTTAAAAAACCAACTGAAATGCTGTAGTCTATTTCTGCCAGCTGTCAGTTGGCAATGGCAATAATGGTGTTACGGTAGCTTCCAAATGTCACCACATTTGTTGCAACAAAAATTTCGTTTTGCGTCTTTTTACATTTGTTATTCACGACGTTGTCAACACAAATGTTCCTGTTGAAATGTTCACATTTTCTGTTGAAATCGAAAAGAAAAATAAATGAAATCACTAAAAAAAAATAAAAAACAACATTAAACAATTCGAGCAAATGTATACACCAGGTAGGCAACTAACAAGCAAATGGCCGCACTACTGACAGCCGGTGTTGACAAGTGCAAACTACATACAATAACAACAACCAGAACAACAACAATAAAAGCAAAAGGTAGAAGAAGATAAATAAAAACACCAAAAGTGTGAACAATAGTTGCAAGCGACAATGTTTGTGTGTTTACAGTTATACATATAGTATGTAGTTGCTGTTGTTTTTTTTTTGCTGCTGCTATTTTTTGTTGTTGTAGGAATCGTTTACGCTGCAAAACAGCGCAACAATTTGTTATGACGCCTGAAAGTATGCAACGTGTTAAATGACATTTATGAATGGTTCAAGTGAATAAGACTAGAATGTGTCGGACACATGAAATGATGATGGCTGATGGCTGATGGCTGCCCAACGTGTTGTTAATACGATTGCCGTTGATGGTTTTTGGTGAAATTAAAGTGTTAGCATTGCTGTATGATGCCAAGGGCATTGTCACTTTGTGTTTATTATTATTGTACTGGGAAAAGTATTTAAATAAATAAACCTGGACATTGCACCGGCTGCACAGAATTACCAGATGCGTACATTTGAAATGTTGCTATGAAATGCATAATTTCCTTTCAGACATGCATTGTCATTGCTTTAAAAGATTTCCGTGTACGTTTTGTTATATTAGATTAAAATTATATTATTTATGATTGCGGCAGATGCTCAAGTGAGGGTATATCTTTCCATTGCCCCACAGTCAAGATGGGAGAAGCCCACGAAATCCATGGCGCCCCCATAAATTCAGACAGAAAAAATTCAGAAACACAATTTTTAGGAAAATTTTTTTCAGAAATCATTTCTCAGAAACCACAAGTGAGAAGGAAAAATTCAGAAAACTTTTTTCAGAAACCAAAAATTTAGAAACACATTTACGGACATGCATTAACCCTCTCGTTATCTATATTTTTAATTTTATAACGATATTATAAACGATTTTTTGCTTAAGTTTGAATATGTTGTGCTACCCTTAATTGGTAAATATTTAAAATTATAAGCCATGAGCGGCCATACGTTAACCCATTGACGACCTCAATTTTCTTTAACTCTGAAATCAAATTTTTCACATCAAAATAGTTTGACATAGGTTTAGGTAGTTGATTTTAAGCGTGTTAACCCTTCAAACGCTATGCCTTAACCCATTGGTGACCTAAATTTTTATTTTTATAATTTCTAAATAATTTTTAATATGAAAAAAGAAATTGCTCTACACTTCAATAGTAAATATTTGAAGTTTAAAATGCATGCATTAACCCATTGACGACCTTAACTATTTTATTAATAACGAAATAAAAAGATTCAACTCAGAGATTCTGGCAGAAATTTGATTTATCAGAAATACCTTCAGAGATTTACCGACCACTACCGAGTTCTAATGAAGGTGGCCTCTTATTTACTATGTTTACATATTTTCAAACTAAATGAGTTCTGCTGATATGGGCATCACCGGAGAAGAGTTACCACCTAGCGTTACCACATAGGGTTGCCAGCTATTAATTTATTTATTGTATATTCTTCTTTATCTCCAAAACTACTTGGCACCATTCTATGAAATGCAAACTATATGAAATCAAAAAAATATAAATGAGTGGAACTTTTTTTTTAGTGATGAGTAAAAACTAAATTAACCGGCAACTTCGAAAATTCGATAGCTCAGCTGCTTTCTACTCTAATAAAGAAAGCAAAATTGACTTTCTAAACGATAACTGGCATATCTTGTGACTTTTCACATATGTACGTTATTTGGTGCACTCTAACCTAGAGCAAGAAAAAAAGTAAGCTTGCCAAAACAAAATAGCATCCCAAAAAAAGCAAAAAGCCTAATAGGAGGTTTAACATAGCTCAAGTTATTTTTATAGCATAAATCCATTTTACGCTACGCATTATACATACACACACTAGAAAATCTTTTATAAACTTAATAAAATCTATTACTCAACCTGGTCACATGGCCTTTTGCCACAGCCAATCACAATAGACACCCACCCAAACCCCAGCCACATGTTCAACTACATAAATCACAATATTTTTGCAAATAATAAAGTTTAATAATAAGATTTATAACTAATTCAATGGAGTTTAGCATACGATGAAATGTATAAAAGGACTATATAGAATAAACATATATGTATGTATGCGTGTGTGTATTTGTGTGTGTGTGTATAATGTACATTTTGTATGCTTATGAGCGAATGTGAGAGTTAAAATGAAGCAAGATAAAATCCATTATGTCAGAAATCCATGAATTGAAGTGACCGGGAAGTAATAAAAATATGGTGATTGGTAGGCGTGATTGGCCTACCTTTTGAGGGTAATCTCATCACAGGCCATTGAGTTTTATGACTACAAAGGAAAGGAGCAAAATATTACTATTGTTACAACCCTGACGTAAAACACTAGAAGTAGACACGAAGGAGACTGCTTTATTACTAGTTTTTGTTGTTGTAACGGCAGTAAGACTCGGATAAGTTTTATGAAAAAAAAAAAAATGAAAATATAAATAAATAGATTGTTCATCTTTCATAAATTAGGCTTCAATTGCCCCAAACTCAGCGCCATCTATCGGTATTTTTTTTAAAGGAAAATGTTGCTTTGAACGGTAGTTATATGTGTTCCGAATTCCAGCCAAGTGGGACCATACATATATGTATGCGATTTGTGCAAATGGAGCGACCTGAACGCCACCTTGCGGATTTTTTTCTATATCATCGTTACCCGAACAATGCCGAAAAATTTAACGGAAAATTGGTATAAAATCGAATGCAAAAAATATCTACATAGAATATTTTACTGACTCGGAACTATTGGAAACGGGAGTCGAACCGAATATTCTCATTAAAAAAATATAAATTGCTCGGAATTCTAAGCACATCGCCATGTTAAATTTTTCAATTTTTTCCAAACAGAAGAGAATTAGTATGAACTAGTTGTGGTTTCGAAAACATTAGAAGCTGAGAACTAGAGAACACCCATATAGCGGTAAAACTATCATCACATACATATACAATAGACTGTGCAACAAAAAAAAATATTTTTTTTTGATAATTTTTGTTCAAATTATTATTTTTTAAATGTTAAAAGATACTTATACGTGAAAAAAAAATTAAATTTTCTATTCCATTGAAAACTTTAAATAATTAGTTAACAATAATTTTTTTAAGATTAAGGCCGAACAAACTAAAGTGCAAAAAAACGAAGCTAACAATGATAGACCACTTAAAAAATAATATTAATATCTTACAATTTTACAGTAGTTTTTTTTGTATTATCAAATATACAGGCAAGAAAAAAAAATTACTACACAGTCTAATATACGCGCATTTGAAGGTGTGATTATGCCTAACAAAAGCGAGTAAATTGTGAAAAGAGATGAATTTTAAGTGTTGCTGCCCTTTTTGGGCACTACGCATAATTTGATGTTTCTGTGAAGAAAAGGAAAACAAAAAACAATTTATATGTATACAGAAATTGAAGGCTTATAGCTTTCGCATTATTTATTTTATTGCTTTGTTATAACAATTTCATATACATACATACTTACATGTGTGTGTTATTTATGCCTGTATGTGTGTGTGTTTATATAGTATGGGTGCTTTAATATATTTGCATAGATAATAAAATAAAATTAATTCATAATCGTGTATACAAGTAGGTTAAATATGTATATGTGTTTGAATATATGTATATAATAAATGTGTAGTAAATACATAAGTAGGTAAGTTACATAAGTTGATATAAACAAGTAAATGTGTAGAAAGAAATGTCTCATACTACGACTTGATATGAAAATGTTGCTCACTCATACTTCGTGTATGTATAGGTGTGTGTATATATTTATGTATCTTGTTGAGCTAAAGAAAGTATGTATTTAAGCAATCTAAAGCATCTAAAAATTAAACTTAAATAAAATTTTTTAGTAACTACATAACTGCTTTTATATAGCGTTATTCAGTTTATGTATATTTAACTTCTGCAACAGTTTTATACAAGTAAATACATTTTTCGTAAATTTGTTTTTGTAATAATAATAATTTTAATATGAGAAATGCATACTTTATACATACATATATCAAATAATTATGCAAATGCAAATGTTTTTTTTTTAATTTCTTCAAATTACTTAAAAATAATAAAGCACGCCTACACCGCTGGCTGCGTGCTACTTAACTTACAAAAACAATTTTCGCATTAACTCGCATGCTAAATGCCTTTTTACGTTTTTTGTTTTTGTATTTAAATTTTTCAAATTTACACTTTTTTTTAACATAAATCGTTACATAGGTATTTTGCGTATTTTTTGCTGTTTTTCTTTTTCATTTTTTTTTCGCTTACAAATTTTCGCTAAAAATCGTTTAGTTTTACTTGTCGTTCGTGCATAGGAATTTTGTTGCTATTTTATATGCTATCGGATGCGTCACTCTCTTAGGTGCGCGTCAACATACCGTTAATCATAATGTTGGCCAATGCATTCCTTCGTTTACGCCAAGCGCCCATACCTTGTGCGTGATATTGCAATTGTGTGTACCATTGCTTTGTGCGTACACCATCTTCAGCCTGTAAATATGCAATCCGATTAGTGGAAATTGTATTGAGATAGTTTTTACATAAAATAAAATAGGGATTTATGCATAAGTATATATTTATGAAAATATTTAAAGGGATTTACTGCCTTTATATGAGTATAAGTATTGCATAACATAGCATAGCGTTAATAAAAATAATATCGTGACATAACATAACATCTCATTACAGAACAAACATAACATAAATTACATAAAATAGTGCAGCATAACACACCATAACTTAAGAATATATGTATTTATGTAAACGCGTAACTTAGCATAACCTTAGACTCAGCAAAAGATAACTTAACAATACAAGAAATAACTTCACAAAGCGCTACAAAACATAAATCTATAACATAATAAAGCATCCTACAAAAAAAAAATAATAATAATATAATGCCACCATAAATTGGCGAAACGTAATGCAACATAACATGAGTAATTTAACATAACTTAACATGTGTAAATACGTAACATGGCCTAACATTAACTCATAAAATGATAAAACATTAAACGGTGAAACATAAAATAATAAAATAACATAGAACATAAAGTAAAATAAAATAAATATTACGGCATAAAAGGACATATAGAATAACATAACAGCGCATAATATATGCTTATAGTATATATGTATACACATATCACGATCTTCCAGGACATTAATCAACGTGGAATCACCCATAAAAATAATAACGAGATCCCCTCGAAACCGTATGTATGTTCATTAGACTGACCAAAAAATATTTTTTTTCTCAAATAATTTTTTTTTATAACTGTACAAAAGTCCGTTATTAGAATATGTCTAACGCCTTAGATTCGGCCCTAACCTCTAAAAACTAAAAAAAAAAAAAAATTCTTACATATTTGGCGTGGCTCAATTTTAAAGGCAGATTCGGATTCAGCATTCAATTCACTTGACATTTAAATATTTTCGATGCTGAATTTTGTGTTTTTTTTTTTTAAATAAATAATGTAATCTTAGGAGACCATGTTAAAAGTTTGATTAATCGTGACGGTCCTCATGCACATTTTTTACCATATTTTTTTGAGAATTCAAATTTCGTCAAAGCCCGAACTAGCAATCTAAAATATATCTTTGTTACTTAAAAATAATTTTTTTTGCTCCAGTCTAATGCTCATATCCTCCCACCAATACGAGTATCGAATTATTTTGCTGCTCACTTTTGACTTAACTTATTTTTATGCTTTTAATGTACACATTTGATTTATTCATTATTTTATTATCTTTAACAAAATACTCACTTTGAATATGAAAGTATCCTTCGATGAGATTTCCTGCACCTCGAAATAATCATCCCAATCCGCTTCGCTGCACACAACGCAACGATCCAAATACAATGGCTCACGTATTAGCGTATAACGTCCGCATTTCTCCTTCACCACCAATAGAGAGGCCTCTCGTATGCCAGTGTGTTTCGGGAAATTCAGTTTATCTGACATAACTTTTTCTGCTTTGTAATTGGCACTCGGCTGTAAGCAGGCAAGCAATGGCAACGTTGTAAATGTGGATTGTGAATGCGGAATGCGAAGTTGGTTGTAGTTGTTTGGTTTTCGATGGCCAAGTGCGGCAGGGGCACAAATAAAGAAATAGAGTAAAAAGAAAAGAAATATTGAAAAACGTGTAAAAGCTTGTTTTTTTTTGTTCTTCTTAGTAAACGTACAACGTACAAAAGTTGACTTTAGCATAGAGTAGCCATATGCGCTTATGCACTTACACATACATACATAGTACGGCATGAACACATGCACACACATACAAAGACGAGTAGAAAAAATGCAGCAAACTATGCAGTCAGGCTAGAATTTTCTGATTGGTACCAAAACGGTCCAAAAATATCCAGAGTTGGAAAAATCCAAGCAAGGCTGCTTACAAATTTTATCTTTTAGCTCACTGTGACTCGAAATAACGGATCTTGCCGATCTGAATCGAGCACTTTTTAAAAAATTAAAAAAAATGGCGGTGAAAAGTACTTTAAAGCTGTGATTACTACGGTATGGCTCAACCTACTACATAGCTTTCTGTTTCACCACGGGGTAGTTTGCTGCTCGTAGTGTTCACAATTGTTGGCTTTTGTAAATTTGAAAACATGCACTCAGTGCGTGTGCAATGCACTACAACGCACCTGTACAACAAAAAAAAAGGAAAGTAATATTACAAGCCAATTTTTATGCGAACACTTTACGCCCACTCACAGAGAAAAAGTCTACAACCATTGAGGGGGCACGTCATTCATAGTTTGGGAAGTTCATACGCGAGTACTTTTTCCACATTTATTGTAGTTATGTATGTATGTATGTATATGTGAATGTTAACTAAATTCTATGTCATCTCCTTGTGGCTGCTTTAGAAGCCTTCACTTCATAAAAGCTAAAACGGATGGACATTTGTGTGCGTGCGTTTTTGGTCCATCTGCAATGGAGATCCATAAACGTAGAAAACGGAATGGTTCAATAAAATCGGGGAGCTCCACAGTAACTCTATGTTGTTATATTGGAATTCATTTTTCAATCAAAAGGACCTATGAATTGTTATGCTTCTATTAGACAAGTTGAAAATATTTATTGGGAATAGGCAAGTAATCGATTTGTGAAACAATAAATAAAAAAAAAAATAATCGATTTTTAACAACAATCTATTTTTAAAGAAAATAATCGGTATTAAAAAAATTAATAAACAAATTAAACGATTAATTTTTAAAGAAAATAAATGATTTTTCTAAGAAAATATTTATTGGGAATAGGCAAGTAATCGATTTGTGAAAAAATAAATTTTTAAAGAAAATAATCCACTATTATTTTTAATCGAGCATTTTTTTTTAAAAAGTTTTTTATAAGTGGATTATTACCTCTAGAAATTATTTTTTTATGGATTAATTTAATCGATTATTTTCTTCAAAACTCGATTTATGAACAAGTTGTAAATTTTTTTTAAAGAAAATAATGGATTGTTTTTATAAATCGATTTTTAAAGAAAATAATCGACTTTTGTTCATTAATCGGTTTTTAAAGAAAATTATCGATTTTTGTTCATAAATCGGGTTTTAAAGAAAATAATCGATTTTGTTTTATGAATCGATTTTTAAGGAAAATAATCGACATTCTTCGAATTTGGAAGAGTATTATCGATTTTTGTTCCTTAACGATTTTCAAGTGAAATAATCGATTTTTGTTCATAAATCGGTTTTTAAAGATTTTAGTTTATAAATAGATTAAAAAAAATGGACATTTCAAGAAAATAATCGATTTTTGAGCATAAATGGATTTTTTATACGATATATTCACATTTGCAATGCATTAATAAAAATGTACTATGCAATATTAAAAAATTTTTTAATCATGGTTTTTTACAGTAAATAAAATCGAAAAATTTTAAAGAATAATCAGTTAAAATAAAAATCGAATAACCAAAAGTAATTCGAAATAAATCCTCTCTCAATCGTCGCTTGGCTACGCCCACGTACAACATACAAGCCCTCTATTAGCAGCAAATCTGGCACTTGTTCAATTTGTGTCGCATTTTGTATCTAAAATCAATTCACTCAAAATGACAGGAAAATGATAGGATATGCGAAAAGAGGCTTTATAATAGATTTCATTTCCTTAGCTTATCTTTTGCGAATTCGATTCGATTGTTGTAGTTGTACGTTGTGCATGAATGTACTAAGCGCTTATAGTCGATTGATTATAATGGCTTCTATAAATGTGTGTGCATACATACATACATACCTACATACATATTTAAATTTATCACACATATGCATGTATGAACATGCCTGCAATAACACTACACATTCCAGTTAAACTTTAGACATGCTTAACGGATGTGAAAGTTTGACTTTTATTGTAGAACTTCTACTACGTTTGCTGCTGATTTCTATGAATAGCTACTAAGCTGAATCGCAAAGCTTTTTACCTTTCAAAAATTTAACACAATTTTGAAACTTTGCGCTAAAACTTATTTATCTGTGTATATAGAAATGTTTGTATGTATGTATTGCATGCGCTGTAAATAAAGAATTAACTTTCCGTTACGGTTTGATGCTAATTTAGTTGCTAAGCCGGAAAGACGTTTCACGCTGTGGATTATCTAGTCAAGGCATATGAAAGTTTGACGTTTTATTTTAATTTTGTATTTATTTTTTGCTTTTCCTGTTTTCGAAAAAAGGCAAAGTTTCATGGCATTGGAATTAATTTATAGTAATGAAATTAAGGGAAATAATTTTAGAAGGAAATTTCCCCATTTGTGTTACGTATACGCCGTGTCAAATTCGTATGATTTTCACGAAATTCAACAAACTTCAACCTTCTTCGCGCATCAGAATCTTCATGGTATTTTAAAGAAACGAAATTTCTAACAGAACACATCTTCGGCATACTCATAGTCCAATGTCCATAGTCCTTTATTTGTACTTGCAACTTTTGCTTTCGCTTTCGCTAAAGCGTATTCATTTATATTTTATTTTAAATTTTATTCTTCTTTAAATTTAATTTTTATTTTTACTTTCTCTTTACTCTTCCTCCTCTTCTCAATCTTTTTATTTTACTTTTTCTTTTATTTTTGTTTTTTATTTTCATTTTTTTTCTTTTTATTTTTCTTTTTCTTTTTATTTTTCTTTGTCTTTTTATTTTACTTTTTCTTTATATTTCTGTTTCACTTTTTATTTTTATTTTTATTTTTATTTTCCTATTTATTTCTCTTTATCGTTTTCCTTATTCTTCTCTTGTCTTATTTTTCAAATTTTTCTTTTTTTTTTTTCTTCCATTTTTTATTTTAATTTCAATTTTTCTGTTTCTATTTCTTTTTCTCTATCATTTTCTTCTTCTTTTCCTTTCCTTTTCCTTTTATTCTCCTTCATCTTTTTAGTTTTTAATCTGTTTTCGGTCTCCCTTTTTCTTTACCTATCCTCTTTTCTTTTTCTTCATCTTTCCTCTTCCCTTTCCCATGCTCATTCCGTTTCCTCCTCTCTTTCCATTTCCTCTTCTATTTCCTTCCATTTCCTCTTCTATTTCCTTCCATTTCACTTCCTTCCCCTTTTTTCCTTTCTCCTTTACTTCCCCCCCTCACTCTCTCTAACCTTTTCACGCTTTCCTTCTTTAATTTAAGATAAAAAAGAATACAGTTGGCTCGTGATCACAATTTGGCTCATCACGCAATTCTTTCAATATCTCCTAAAGAAGTTTTATAAAGTTCAATGAAGCTGAAGGTCATTGTTGTTACATGAAATGCCTTCAAATCAAATTGTTGGCCTAAAACATTTAAGTGAATGCTAACTATTTCACTTATACGATTTTCCATCGAACGGATGTACGCATTTATTCATAACAAACCCCAAACCCGATTGAAGTTGTGAATGACATTGATTGCTTTAGTTTACATACGGACACACAAGCCACACAAACATACGTACAACAACACATGTCCACGCTGTAACAAATTCTATTAAGTTTGGTATTTGTTGTTGGTTGAATGGTTAGTTTTCAGGTGGCTGAACGATTGATTGCTTCATTGGTTCATTGGTTTATTGGGTTCAATACATTTCAAACTACCTTTTATTATCACTCTCTCTCTCTCTCTTTCAACCTCTTTCAACCTCTCTCACCTTTCCATTTGTAACGAGTAATGCATTAACTGGCGTCAATTTGATGGTGCGTGCCTTCTTCCAATTACTATCCGTCGGTTGGGTATATAACAATTTACCCTCCATAACAAAACGTACTTCATCATGATTCCATTCAAGTATATCGATGGCCATTTTCCTTAGTTTTATATTGATCATATCGATTTCACAGGAAGCACGTCGATTTGGACTTGATGACGATATGCGACGCCATAGTTTTGTAGGTACATCTTTGGCTTCCTGGTTGATGTGGTTGAGATGCAATTCGATTTTCTCTTGGGCCTGTTTAAGTTGATCACGTCCTTCGAGATGAGTTGGTGTCACTTTATAGAGACGGGCAAGTAAGAGGGGATATTTGGTAACACGTTGTACGGGTACCTGAAATTGAAGAGAGAGAGTGGATGAGACGAGCATGTGTACATAAGTGGGTGTAATTTTACATGTTTTGTTGTTAGTGTAAGTGTAGTTTATGTATTTAAATTTGTATTTGTATGTGTTTATAAAATCATATAAGTGGCAAGCATGTGTGAGGAAAAGTGTTTGCTTGTGGAAAAGTTGGATTAAAGTTTTATGAAATTTCTTTTGAAAAGAGAAAAAGAGAATGTTTTCTAGAACTTTGAGTCATGTGGTGCAGAATATAAATACGACAACGAAGGACTTAGCTCGTTTCGGTGGCAGTGAAGATGTTGCGTTCTAGCCTAGCGAATAAGTTTATTCAAATAAAAGAGAGATGTAAAAGAATGCATTCTTTTGCGAATAATTATTCACTTGATTTCTCGTAAAATGATTGCAGCCATTTTTTGAATTCTTTGACTTCGACTTCAAAAATTAAATCACTATTCAGACTTCATTCTGCGACTTCAAATGCTTTTTTCATTCATTTTTTGGTTATTCATGTATTGCATTCATTGAATAAAAAGTCTCACTGAAGTCAATTGAAGTCAGCTGAAGTCATATGGAGTCATTTGAAGTCAATTTATCTGTCGCATCCTAGACATGATAGTAAACTATTTTTGCTGCGAATAGTTAGTGACTTCACTAAAAAAATGAAGTCAGTAAGTGACTTCGCTAAATGACTTCAAAGTCGTGACTTCAAAAAGACTTCAGACTTTATTTTTTTATTCTTTAGTCAAAAAGCGAGTCAATGAGTGCATTCGAAATTTGAAGTCATTGAATAAGACTTCAACTGATTGCATTCGCATATGAATGCATTATTTTACAACCCTGAAATAAAATAGAAGCAAGCGACGGAGCTAAAACAGGAGCTTGGAAGCCAATTATGACTTGTATGACTTCAATAAAAAATACTTCACTCACCATCAAAAATGAATTGAGATTCATGCGCCGTAAAACGGCATTCTCCATTTGTGACACCTTCAAAAATATACGCAAAAGTTCTTTCTCCTTCTCCAAATTGGCTAGCAGCAGACTAGCGCCCGCTTGCCGCACACAATAACTCTCGAATGCGTGCAACATCTGCGTGAAGTCGAGGAATATCTTACCGATGTTCACCGTCAGCAGATCATCATCACCTTGCTCGAGCGCAATATCGAGTGCGTCACGCATACGCTCTGCCAGAGTTTGATTGTTCTCGAGCAATTCTTCGGTATTTAAGAAGATTGCAGAGAGTTGCTCTTGTGTAAGCAGACCAGCCACCAACATTGGATGACAAAACTCTTCCAATATAATTTGCAAATCACGACCATATTTCTCCTCGGTCTCAACAATTTCGGTTATGATTTCTTTACGCTCCACACGTTTCTTACCACATTTACGACAGACGAGTGGTGCAAACATAATACCCGACTCGGTGACTTGTGTTTCCACTGGACCATCACAGTCTTCACATAGGTGTATGGGACTATCTTTGGATAGTTGCGCATTGACAGTTGGTAAGGGATTTTGATATTTACTACGTGAACTTTTGCTTGTCTCTGAGCCCACACCCGAATCATTACGTTCAATATCGCTAGAAGCGCCTTTGGTGCGTTGCAGTAAGCTTGGCTGATGTGTGCTCAAGAAATTGCTATTAGGTGGCGAGAGCGAACTCATTACACTCTGCGCATCTTCGCTGGAATCGCTCACACATGAGGCGCGTGAACTCAAATCAACGCGCATTGTATGACGCTTACCTAGCTCGCTGAGCGTATCACCAGCTTCTTCTTCAATTATAATCGGATTCGTTGTGTTGAGTGGGTAATCGAAAGCTTCCTCACGCACAACGCCACGTTCTTTTGCATCTACGAGGTATGAAAGTATATCATATTTGGAGGCACCTTCAAATATCGAACGTGCAGCCTTCTTCTCCATATCCGCATCGTTGAGGGGAGGTGCGCTGAGTGGTAAGGGTGGCGGTACGTCATGTATTTCTTCATAAATCGGATCGCCGCTATGCCGTATCGATTCGTAGTGATGACTACTCATATCCTCGTCCATGTTGGAGGACATTTCAATCTCGGCTAGTGTCGCATCGACTAACATCTGATAGAACTTTGTACGCGTAGTCGCTGAACTCAAATCATCATCGCCTGGTGATGTGATTTCGCTGGAGCAACTCTGATAACAATCCGATTCATTCGCTTCAAAATCAAACAACTCATAGTTGTTGTTGGCTGAGGCAAAACTATTGGCTGAACTGATGCTGCCGCGATTCGACAGACCATCTTCATCTTTGGTGTTGGGTACGGTTAGGTGGTGGTTGGCTGGATTACTATTGCTGACGGTAGTCATATTCGAGGCAATTGAGTTGTCGGCGCTGCTGTTGGCTAGCTGACGCTCTTCCTTGATTTTATGCAGCGATAAATTAATTAAGCGATTCATATCATCACTGTCTTTGGTACCAGACATATCCAACGCATTACGCGCCTCCTGCAAACGTTTCAATGAGTTTTCAATAAGCTCAGCCACTGTCTCGGTTTCTAAGCCATCCGCAACCTGACTTAGCATAGGATCCTCCAGCAGTTTTGTAATGAATGATGTTTTCGTTGTTGAGGCGTAGGCCAAGGCGGCTGTGGATGCGGCTGTGTTAGCAGCGCGCTCGTCCGTAGCATGCACAATGGCTTTTGTGCTGCACGTCGTCTCCGCGCTCTGACGCACCAACTCCTTTTTGCTACTATCCTTCATTCTACGATTTCTCGCTGCATCCTGCGCGCTCACTAACTCATTGCGTCCACAAACATGTGGTACCAAATTTCTTTTCACAGCCTCAACGGGATTACGTAAAATCTTCAACAACTCTTCCTCGTGCGCTAACAATTCGGTGGGCTCGCTATTGCTATTACCAGCGACATCTAGTGAAGCTTTGATACACGGGGAATTGGCACTTTCCTCCGGCACAACTGTTGACTTCTCTTGCTCATAATCTAATTTGATTAATGTACGTCCACGTTTGTTGGTTGAGTCGATGCCACCAGCGCTACCACTCCCACTGCTACTTATGCTGGTCATTGAACTTGTTGAAGTGGAGGATGTGGATGATGCTGAACGTTGTAGATTGCTCTCAGCGTTGCCCTTAATTGGTATAATTGCGCGTCCACTACCTCCGCCGGCTTGTCGACTCAGCATTGTATTGATTTTATTATGTTGATAGATAAGTTCTTCGGCTGCGCTGCGTGGACTGCTGACATTGATGGTTACCGTGTTTGCTGTAGTCGTCATTTTGAGTCCACTGTAATAGAGATCGTGTGGTGCTGCCTCTTGTGTCTCCTCTGTTATGCTCTTTTTGGCACTCCAATCAGCCACAACCACCGAAGATTGGTAGTGTGGTGTGCTGGCGTCATCGCAACTCAAATTCATTGTGGAGTAGCAGTCATCACCGTTAATTAAAATTGAAGTTTTCTTTGACGTCGTGTGGTCAACTGCTGAACTACCGTCGTACGTTGAACCGTTTAGTCCATTGTAGTGGAAATTATAACGCGGCGATGTGGGCGATTTATGCGGTGTTGGTGAGGGTGACGACATTTTATGAGCTAGCGCAGTGTGCGTCTCATCCTCCGCGTTGGGCATGTCATTGTTGTCGGTGTGACTGATTTTGAGACGATGAACTTCCGAAGTGGTTTTGGTTTTATTAAAAGGTGCGACGCGCACGATAGTACGTTGCTGTTGTTGTTGTTGTTGTTGTTGTTGCTGAGGCTGCATTGCTGAAGGCTTGTTATTTATTTTAATATGCACATTAGCGGAAGCTAAGGATGTTGGCGCCAAAGTGTTGTCAGTTGTTGTTGCTGTTTTTGTTATCGCACGTTTTGTGCTATCCCAACGCTTCGTTAGCGTTTGTTCTTTTGTTTCTGACATATTTTGTTGTTGTGCTACCATTTGTTGCATGCCACATTGTAAGTTATCTGTTGTTGGGGTTTCTACCACGCGAGCTCCTAACATGCCCACCTCCGCTGCTTGTTGCAACTCTAATCCGTTTGTGTTAACTTTGGTTGTTCGCAACTCTTCAACATTTTCCAACAATATTGTTGTTGGCCTTACAGCTATTGTGGTTGCTGCAGACTCCACCTCCAAACGTTGTACAACGGCTGGCTCTTCTGCTTTTGTGGTGGCCAGCGTAGTTGTGGCCTTGTTATTGTTGTCATTTTTGTTTGTGTTGTTGATAGCGGTCGAGGTCGTTTGTGGCGCCACAGCAGCAGCTGCTACTTTAGCTCCCACAACAGCATTACTAACTGTGTTGGCGATGGCGGTTGTGGGTGGTGGTGGTGGTGGCTCACGTGGGCGCGCAAATAAATCTCGACTATCATTGCGGTGCAGCTTGGCGCGTAATGCCATCGTATCTTTGAAACTCAAAATGGCCTCTTCGCGCGCGCAATCACTTTTGCTGCCACTCTTGTCGTGGTTGTTGTAGTTATTGTTGTTGTTGCTTTTGCTTTTTTGTCTACTGCTATTGCTTGCGGCACTAACGGTTGCCATAAAACTCAGATCATCATTTGTTGTGTGGTCTTCTAGTTGATGGCCGTTTTTGGTGTTGCTACTGTTGTTGCTGTTTTTATTATTATTTTTTTTGTTGATTGTTATTGTTGGCATTGCTCTGATTGTTGTTGCTTCTACTCCACCTCCATTGCGTACATGGCGCTCACTTTGTGAACGTCTGATGGGATTTCGTGATTGTGTCGCTTGCGGCTGCTGCTCAACTTTGTTTGCATTTCTCACAACAACAATACCCTGCTCAGCATCGCCTCCGCGCTTGTGTTGTTGCTCTACTACGTGGCCACCCTTTGTTGTTTGTTGGCTAGTTTGTGCTGTAACGCCTGAAAGTAGACGATACAAAGTACGTAAGTAAGATGAACGTTGATTGGCGTTTGAGTATAAAGCATTGCAGAATTATATTCTACACGTACAATTCTTATAAGAAAAATGTAAAAAATGTAATAAAATAAAAATGTAATAAATTTTGTGTGAGCGAGATATGGAAAAGTGTTGAAAAGTGCCACTTTCGCCAGATTTACGTAAAAATGCAATTTTTGTGTGTGAAATAAATTTTATTTATTTTTTTATTTCATCTAAGATGAGTGCCATTTTTCGTGGAAAGCTTTGTATGTGTCACAAGCAGATATAGTTACACCTACATACATACATACGCGAGTTTGCCTGCTTTCACAAAGAAATTTTTACCACCAAGAAGAAAAAAATACAAATTTAGATTAGTTTTTATACCCACTTGCGCTGGTATAGACTCTAGATAACTAATGTACTAATAAATATTTGGTGCGATATATCTCTGCGTAGATTAAGACCGCTCTTCTAGACCAACTCCTGTTACTATCATAGAGGTACTGAGAGGACGGAAGAATTGTTTTAAAGCCAGTGATTTTTTCTGACCTTTTTTTGGAAGCAGGCAAATTTTTTTGGAGTAGTGTTATTTGGCAACCTCAGTGACTTTGGAAATAGCAATTTTTTTTGGAAATGTTGATTTATTCAAACCAGTGACGTTTTATGGAAATAGTGTTCTTTTTGAGCAAGACCAGTGATTTTTTTTTGAAAAGAGTGACTTTTATAAGCTATCTTCGTCACCAGTGATTTTTTCTAACAAGCTTCGTCACCAGGGAATTTTTTTTGGAAATAGTGACTTTTGTGAACTAAATTTGTCACAAGTGATTTTTCTGGAAATAGTGACTTTTAGTTCAAAAAGTTCGGCACCAGCGATGGTTTTTTGAAAATACATATGTAGTGACTTTTTTGAACTAAATCTGTCACCGGTGATTTTCTATTTCAATAGTTACTTTTTTGAAGTAGCTTAGTCACTAGTGCTTTTTTTAATTAAATAGTGACTTTTTTGAAGTAGCTTAGTCACTAGTGATTTTTAATTTAAATAGTGACTTTTTTGAACAAGCTTCGTTACCAGTGATTTTTTTCTGGAAATAGTGACTTTTCTGAACTAAATTTGTCGCCAGTGATTTTTCTGAAAATAGTGACTTTTGTGAATTACATTTTTCACGAGTGATAAATAGTGACTTTTTGAACTAGCCTCGGCACAGTGATTTTTTCTAAATAGTGACTTTTTTGAACAAGCTACGCCATCAGTGATTTTTTAGGAAAATAGAGACTTTGCTGAGTTAGCTTCGTCACCAGTGATTTTTTCTCAAAATAGTGACTTTTTTTTGGAAACAGTGACTAAATTTGTTACCAGTGATTTTTTCTGGAAATAGTAGATAACATTTTCGAACGAGTGATTTTTGCTGGAGAGAGTGATTTTTTCCACCTAGCTTCGCCACTAGTGATTTTTTTTGGAAATAGTGACTTTTTAAATTATCTTCATCACCAGTGATTTTTTTGGAAATAGCGACTTTTTCAACTAGCTATTTCTATGAAAATTGCATTTTAATCCATGTAAAAATTTTTACTTTTGAAATTGAAAACTCACAGCTGGTTATAAAATTTTTGTTTCAACTATGTATTCATAAATTCTTTTATCGTAAAACTGTACAACAACAATTTTGAAATACACAAAAAAAGTTTTGCGGCATTTTCGCTACGAACTTAAAATGTTCTCTTCAACACCCTCGGTAACTTATTTATGGCTGGCCCATAGCATAAACGAACGTCCTCCAAACATACATACATAGTTTCCCTCTTGACAGTCACTTAAAGATTGCTGCTTAGCGATAAGTTGTTTTGTTTAGTATGTATGTATGTAGATGCTTTCTTAAGCTTTACTACAACAACAATACGCTTTAACGGCAAAGTAAACGATAAAGTGTAGGTTGCGAGTATTTTTGTGTGCAATTTTTCTCTCTTTTGCTGACTCGTTTCGTTTTACTTTTATTTTCTGCCTAATATTATTTGAATGAAATTAGGTGATTTACGGTGTAGCTGATAAGCGAACCGACCAACAAGAAACAGGAAATATATTATAAAAATTTCATACTAAGTGTATACAAAAAAAAAAAAAAACAAAAAGAAAAATTAAATGGCTAGTTGACATATGTACATATGTACATCTCACACTACGGTGACACTTTTGCTCAGCCAACTCTTCGAGTGTCCTTCGTTGATAATTTGAATGCTTAAGCGTGCCGTTAAAAGTCTAAGGGTGAATTGTCGTTTTTGTTGTTTACGATAAACGAATGCTTTCACTATTAAAATTGGGATGAAAGCTTATCTCTTTTTTGTTTTATATGCCGAAAGAATTTTAACTTTTAAATGTCGTCTTTTTTTTAAACAATAATAAAGCGTATTTTAAAGAGGTTTTATACCATGGGGTAGATTTATTTGCTGAAAAAGATTTATTGATTCGAAACTTGTTTAATAGTGACTTTTTATGAAATTAGAATCATTTTGGAAGCGGTTTTTTTTTTACCGAGTTGGAGAAAATGTGAGCTTACCACAAAATCGTAGCTATCGACTCTCCGACCAGTCACAACTTTGGGCCGGTTACTCTTTTTCTTGTAATTTAGCGATGTTTGTAGTCAGTGACTTTTGGCATAGTGACTTCTTCGGGCTCTTTAACTATAAGAGGGTTCATGGATTTTTTTTACGCAATGTTTTTGTTTTTTTTTGAACCGAGGACCTACTCTTATGTTGTTGTTGTTTTAGCAGTCCTTGGCCGGATATGAATCCGGTACGCTCCGGTACTCCCTTGCGGTACTGCCCGACTGTCGTGGTAGCGATTTGGTATGACCAGTGGAACCTTCTAGGTCATGTCATCCCTCCTTCCGACAGGAAAGAGAAGATGGGTAATGAGAGGTGGGAGGCATCAATTCCGTAGATCAACCATCGAGTTGCACATCATTACCTTTGTGCATATTGGTCGCCTCTTATGACCGGTATGCCTACCGCGGGCATATTCTAAACCCCTACCCGCAGGGTAGTAACATTTTTTAAAACAGCTCTTTCCTTTTAAAAAGTTTTCTTGAGCCGATTACCTTTCTAAACAATAATATTGAGACGAGTGACATTTGCGTTTCCATTTATTTGGGGAACAGTGACTTCTTTGGTACAGGTACATCTGTTAAAAAATTCTTAGATTTTTTTAACCCCACCTTATTTGAAATTTTTTGACCAGCTTCAGACTTCTTTTAAATACTATTTTTTTGAAACTTTTATCTTAAACCGATGACTTTTCGAAACAGTGACTATTTTAGGCGACTGAAAATTTTGGAACAGGTGATTTTACTAAATAATTGAAGTCATTTATGAATTTTTTGGAACCGGTTACTATTTTTTAGGAATTCAGCAATTTTTCGAAGTCAGTGACTTTGGGAGCTGTGACGCCCTTGGAACGGGTTACTTAATTTGGATTTCAACGTTCATTCACTGCATTTTCGAACACTAATTTTTTTGGGTCCACTTATCTGGAACCGATGACTTTAACTTTTCAGTGACTTTTTTGAGAAGACTGACATTTCATTCAGCGGCCATCTTGCTACATAAGCGGAACTAGTGACCTTGAGATTAGAAAATTTTTTGCACTGGGTTAGTTTTTTGAGGATTTCTTTACCAAAACGAGCTGAAGTGAGGCTACTGAGTTTGGTTGCTTTAAATGTTGCTCATACCACACGTACAACCTTTAAGCATAATCTTATACAGATATGTGGCAACACTCAATAAAAGCTAAAAAAAAGTATTTTTTTTTTTGGTAGCGCGCTTAGACTTTAGGACCATTTCGCAATTTTCGGTATCCTTTTGGAACTCTTAGCTGAAAATTTCGGGACTTTAGCACCCACACCATTCAATAATTGTTTTCCTGCCTATAACCCGTTTGAGTGTGCTTTTGTTTAAGAAAGGAAATTATGTATATCCCCACATCTCCATGCAACCCTGCAATTTTATTAAATTTCGTAATGCCAGTATTCAATCACAATTCCGCAAATGCGCTGATGTACTGCCCTCATTTTCTCATTCAAAATTACACACGAAATGAGTTCACTCGCAAAAGCTACTTCATGCATAGAACAATAAAAACTCACAACTCATGTGCCCACTTACAGTTAGCCCCAATTGAGCCATTACAGTTATCCTGCTCCCAACTCAACCCGGCGCAATTCGACAATTTCTGCTGTGTCTTATAAAACGTACATTTTCTGAATAAATAGCTTCATTACCTAGCACGAGTTTGATTTGTTTGCATTTTCTATTTGAGTGCTTTTTGTAAATTCAACAGAAATTTAACATCGTAAAAATATTATTACATATCCGAGTCGATGAATGTGTATGAGTACTGCAGCGCAATGCACTTTGCTATGTGCACGAGTGTGTGTGTGTGTGAGTGAAAGTTCACTCCTCTACGTGCTAATATATGTTAACGTGTTTTTGTTGTTGTTGGCGTCTTTGTCTCAAGCTGCTGTTCGTATGCCTTTTCTCACTGTATTTACACTACTTAAAGGCGTCGAGTCACGTGTTGCTGCCAAAAATCTTTTATGATCTTTTCAAAAATTTAGCACAGCAAATAAACTTTAAAATTCTACACTCTCAAAGATATTTGCTTTTGTGCTTTTTTTTTGTCTCTTCTTTGTTTTACTTGCATGGCTGACACACTAACATACGTTCTCTAATACTCTGTGTTCCAACTTCGCACCAACAAAGCCGAGTTGCTCATATTTGCTTAGTAAAAATTTTAATTTTACTTGAAAATTTTAATGTCAATATTATCATGAATATTTTTTTAGTATGTATGATGTTGAGTTAAAAAGCATGAGATTTTTAAAATAAATATCTTTCACTACAATAACACAAACATACAAGCAAGCAAACTATTTTTTATTATTGGCTGTGTGTGAGTGAGTGAGCAGCAAAACGTGGAATTGGAGTTGCATGTGCCTGCCGTCGTAATAAATGCATAAACGAGGTCAAGTGTTCTTCTCACATTCTCATCAAACCAATTTTCTCAATATGAAATAGCTCGAATAGTAAAATTTTGATTTCTTCCTTAGTGTTGTGAGCTGTGATTGAAATAGCAAGCCGTAAAGCTTGCAACAGTGGAGATGGATATAGAAGGTGCTTGCTGCATTTTTTATGATTTTTTATCACAGCCGCATGAGTCGATTTGAAACGAAATGCTAAGGCGAGGAATTGGTGTAATGTACTAAAATAATTTTTTTTTCTTATATAAAAGCCCATTTGCAGCCAAAGCGTAGAAAGTTTATAACTAAAGTTTAAAATTTTCACAAAAATTCGGTGCCAACAAGTAATAAGAGCCAGCTTAACGCTAGATAAATATCAAAAAATTAATATTTACAAAAGTTTAGAAAAGTGAGCGGTGGATATTTATGATATTTTCAAGTGTAGGCGGTGCCACACCCACTTTCCAAAATATTGGAGAAATTGTCTAAGAGATAAGAAAATTGATATAACTGTCAAATCAGTCCATTCTGCCCGTATGGGTCAATGAGATTGTACTTACTTTTTATACAACACTTCTAAAAAAGTAGGCGTGGTCGTATAGCGATTTTGCTTATTTTCGCTAGTTTTATGGAGCAGCACAATAGGCTTCCTAACAAATTTCGTTAATCTAAATGTAAACGATACTGAAGCTAACAACAGTCGAAGTTTGAAAATCGCTTCAATCATATGTGGGTGGTGCCACGCCCCCTTGAAAAATTTCACAAAATTCATAATTCAAAATTCTCAATAGAATGATCAATGCAGTAAGGCTAAAAAATCTGCTTTTATTATTAAATTATCTCATTTCATAGGTTTTTCGAAATTTTCGATTTCGAAAAAAGGGGCGTGATGTGATTATGGCTCCTTTCGGTCATTTGAGCAGGTATTACTTACTGCTTTTATTTCTACAAAAAGCCAGTACGAGAATAACTTTTCAGGAAAAAAAAAAAAAAATGTGGCAACCACTCGGATAGCATAATTTCCAAGCAGATGTGACAAAGCGAGCAGAATTCCACCAACATCATCCAGCAACGATAGAGAGAAATCAACGATATATCGATAGCATCCCTGGCAGTTTCCCGCCCTTACTTCAAGGCATCTGCTGCAAACTTCATGCGAACAAAAAAAAAAAAAAAAAACAACAACAAAAAAAAAACTGGTTTCAAAATTTACTCAAAAGACGCTTTGCTTAAAATTTAATTTAATTTTATTTTAATGTTTTAAATTCTACACAACACTTCAAAGGACCTTTAAGTAAGTTACTGATTACGTAGCTAAAACCTATTGTGGCAAGTTCTATGGTCAAACACATCACCTCATTTGTACGTGACAACATGTTTAGCGCCACACGTTGGGCGCACATTGTCCGTCCAACAAATACCTTCATGCTCGCCGACTTGCTTACTTTGTTTGCATTCTAAAAGTAAAGTGAATGAATGCCATGAAAAAGGTTGCGTACAACATTCGACGAAACAGTTTGTGCACCGCCCCACCTACCTCCCCCCCCCCCCAAGTAGTTGTGCGCTTTGAAATAACTTTTGAAAAAGAGTTTGTTGCTTGCTTGCCGCTTGAAATTCATGCGCGTTCCATTCATTCAACAACAATTTCTAATTCATGAAATACCTCAACGTTACATTATATACATACATATATACTTATTTATATGCACATAGTACATATGTGTGTATGTATGTATGTATATATTCTACTTGAACTTCCTCTCTTGTTGCGCACGTAAAATTTACTTCAATCGACTGTAGTTTATATGAAATGTTGTTACATCCTTGCTTATGTATGAATTTGTATGTATGTGTGTGTGTGGGTGTGTGTGCCTATGTGGAAAGTGTAGCTCCAATGCGTTCGTACGTGTTGGCGCTCTCATTTTAACCTTAAGCAGGCACTTAGTGGCAAACATAAATCTGTGCACTAAATCCAAGCAATTAAATGTGTCGTAATTCAAGCTGGGATCGCCAAACACGAACTAACAATAGCAAGAACAATAACAATAATAAGTAAGGGAGTGTAAGTGCGGTTGTAATTGTATATTATATACTCAGTTGACAGCATAGGTGACAGATAAAATTATTATGCTCAGCAAAGGAAGAAAGAATTCGTACTAAAATTATTTTATGAGTCATCTACCAGCGGAAAATTAACTCTGATCACTGGAGGTAGGTTGGTTGAGCTCGCCAGTATGTGGCGAGTTGAAATTTACTGAAAAAATTCCTGTTTTTCTAAAAAGAAATTTCAAAATTTAAACAAAACTCAGGAAAGGAAATTAAACTAAACTAAAATGGCCATCAAAATCATAAAAATTTTTTGAAGAATTTCTAGAAAATTTGTGAGTAAGCAGTTGTGTAGCCCATCAATTTATGTATAATGATATGTGAGTTCGAAATTGTTCAAAAATTTCTCTGAATTTTCAGAATTTTTTCGTCGAGCGTTTTGCATGATTTCTTTCATGCAACGCATGAACAAATTTTTTTTTTGTATGGAAGAAATTTTAAAGAGCCTAAATAATAAAAATTCCAGAAATTCAGAAAAATGTTTGAGCAAGTTCTGACTTACAAAATATTATTAAAAACTTATTGATCAACAAAGCTGCGTTCCCAAAAATTCTGCCAAATATTTTCAGATTTTGTTGGCTAGTTTTTAAAGTTTTATTAACTAAACTTATATAAACTTTTGATACCTTTTGAATGTGGTTTCTGTTACTAAATTTGCTATATTTTTAATGAAAATTATGAAAAAGTGCAGCTTCTACTATTTTTTTCAACACAACTGTATGAAATCTGCGCCGAACTTTTCGTTGCATAAAAAGTGAATTAATAACCGCTTACCGCATCGCAACTAAGTATAAAAATACTCAAAAATACTACATACACGCCATACATATTATATTCAAACATTAGCAACGCGTTGACGTGCCACATTATACTCCCAGCTTGGCAATTCCACACAACAATTATTCCAAAAAAAAAAAAAAAAAAATACATTTCATGCATACAGTTCAATTTCACTGTTTCCTACACACATACATATACATATGTAGTTGTACGGGGGTCGAGTAGCGAGTAGACGCCCTCAGCATTGTTGTGCGCAGTTATTTTTGCTACTTTTTTTTTTTGCTTTCTTTCTTTTGTGGCATTTTCGAGGTGCTCAGCTGTTTTGGTTTAGCAACGTTAGCGTTACAGGTATGCGTAGCTTGCAGATTCTTTTAATGAGCAATTAGCGTATCACATATACATATAAAATTACTTAATGTTATTACATATATGTAGAATTTATTACAGGTTCGCCTTATATTTTATGGAACTTTTGGTTGGCATGATTATTTAAGTATTCAATGTCAGCACGTATTCTTCATGCTTCATTCTTATTAGCTTTGTATTACATATTATTAGATATTTCTCCTTAATAATTGTGATGTTTCTTTTATTGTTAATGCGCTTTTAATATTTGTGAAAAAAGTGTAAAAAGGAGCATTAAAGGGCAACGTTAAAATGCCTCAAGTATTGAGTAAGCCAAGGTGCTACATGGCGTATACGCAACAATTGGTGCAGCGCAATTTTTGTTGTATTTTCTATGCTCAGCGCTACTAGTACCAAGGTCCTTATAACTTCATATACATAAGCGGCGTTTTGTAAGTTAAATTATTTATTAAAACACCTATTTCGATGACCAACAAACACTTCAATATTCTACAACTGTTGAAGAAGTAGATACGATCGAACTAGCTGCTAATTGGCTTTACATCGAAACTAGAATTTTTTCAGCAAAATTTCCATTTGCAGCAGTGAATCCATTACGCAATTAAGATTAACGTTTAATACCTTTAACTTACAGTTTATATGTACTCCTAGTATAACTCACGCTGCCACCCATTTAAAATTTAAACTCCAATACATGAGAATTTTTTGGGTTGGCTAAGCTTTTCCCAGAACACTCAAGTGTTGCCTACGAGATTGGATTAAATTGTCTGAGTTATTCACTTGTTGTCAGTAGAGGAAAAAGAAAACGAGTATGCATATTAGTGAAGCAAATTTTTCGGATTTTTAAAATTTCGGGATTTTCGGGAAGTGCATTTTTAGAGTCGGGATTAAGTAATTTTGCATTCTTAATTTAATTTAATTTTATTTAAATTATTTAAAATTTTTTGTGCAAGCAAGTCTAAGTTTAGATTGAAAAGGGTGAAGAAATTGTTAGAGAAAATATCGGGGCTCGAAATCTATAACAAGGAATTGAATTGTATGTGATTTCAAAAGTAAGTTATTACATTAATAGCAAAGGAAAGAAAATAAATAAATATTTTTTTTTGTAAAGTTTTTCAAATTAACCATTCAGATAAACACAAATTTTTTGTGAGCAAAAGCTCATGCTACTTTAAAAAAGACATAAGTCACAAAAAGTTCGTTTTGGTAAAATTTTTCTAGTCTCGAAAATGTATGCAAGAAATTACGGTACCTAAGCTATACGGTATAATGACATTAGTATAAGTGGCTTGTGTTTTGTGTTTCTGGTTTTGTTTCGATTTGCTTGAAATGTTAGCCTAAATTTATTTGCTCTGAAAATTTATTTTTAAATAAATATTTCACTCTCAAGTGGTTTGTATTTTACTTAAAAGCAATTGAATTAACGAAACACTGGCATGAAAATGCTTTTTAAAACTGAAAGCATAAATGTCCAGTAAGCAGAAGTGTCCAGTAAATAAGTAAAGGGGCAATTAGTTGGTTATATCACCCAAGCTCTGTGCTTAAAAGCTTTGTGAGTAACATAAAACAAAGCTTTAAGCTGCATTACCTGGAAATCAGGCCCATTGTCATCTAATCATACCAAGATTATCCATAAAATATGGAGCCATAGCTTTGGTTTATGATTGCACTTGATATCTTTAGCTTTCATGTCTTTCCACTAAGGCAATAGCTTTTGGTCACACCATACCTCTTTCGATATCTAATAAAAACCAAATAGTTTTCATGCGATAATAGCACTTAAGTATGCCATAAACTAAAAATGGAAATTGAATTAAAATACTAAAGCTCTGTGCAATAAAATCATTATTGAAAGTCCAAAAATGAAAAGGAAATTAAAAAATTAATTGTTAGACTAATAAATTGTTTGTTTGTTTGAGTTTGCTTTACACTACACTCTAAGCTCGTAAGGATGTGTAAGCTTTCATTTCGATTGCTCAGTATTTTTGGAAAGATTTGCATTGCTTTGAAGTTTATTTTTGTATGGAAGAAAATTTTCAATAGCTTGTACAATAAAATTTTTAGAAAACCAGTGAAAAGTTTTACATGAAAAGTTGTGTAGAAATTCTGCCAAAAGATTTTTAGATTTTGATGAACATTTTTGAAAGTTTTATTGACTTGACTGTACTTCGTGGACTGCACTTTTTTGCGGACTCTTCTCAATTTTTCGCACGATATTAAGTTTTATTTTACTAGTGTTATATTGAACACGACTGTATGTATTCATTATGAAGTTAAATTGAAAAAGAGAATGAAAGTCCTACTTTTACAACATTTTTTAAAATCTTTATTCAAAAAAATTTTTTTTTAAACTTCATTAGTGAACATTTTTTTGGGGTAAATTTGATTTTCTGCTTCAACAAAAAATATAAATAAAATAGTGATGCCAGTTTGTTTTTTACAATTACGGGATTTTTGAATCAAAATTCTTCCTTATACAATACATACAATTTTTTTTTATTGCTGAAGAATTTTTTTCAAATTGTTGAGGATTTTTTTTTAATTAGATACATATGTTGAGGAATTTATTTAAAAAAAAAAATTGGATTTCTTTTATGAATTGTTGAGGGATTTTTTTGAACTGATCAAAAATTTGTTTTTATTCAAAAAAAAAAAAATTTATTTTTTTCAAATTGTTAAGGAGTTTCACAAATTTGTTTTAGTTAAAAAAAAAAAAAATTGTCGAGCTGAGGAGTTTTTATTTTATTTAAAAAGTGTATCATTTGGATAAACACAGTTTTTGTAGATAAAAGATAAATATTAAACAAATAAAAGCAAAATTATCGATACTGGATTCGTTGGACCCACAGTTCCTTGCCACTTTGTGCAACACCAACAACAAATAAAATTGAAATATGCAAGTATTAAAATCATTTTCATCAATAAATCGCACATACATATTTGATGTTTAGTAACATATTTCCAATCCCGAAAATATTGTTATTTCTTTGCCACAAGCCCGCAATTCTCTGCACCTCAAGATTTATCAAGATTAGCATCGCTAAGAAGACTATACCACACTCCTTCAGTAACGATAGACTAACCACTCATCGCCAGTCCCGTAACAAGCATGTCTGTGCATACTGACATAGACGGTCTAATTGTTTTGTTATAATTCAACTAAAATAACTAATTTTGGTTGCTTAAAATTTATTTTACATCAAGCCGAGTAGTTCCAGAGAAAGCAGACTTAATCGCTTGGTTGTGCATGTTTTTCCTAAAAAGAAGGAAGTGCGTTGCATTGTTGAAGATTAATTGGCTTTAGAACTTAAAATATATATACATACGTATGCATGCTTTTTTGGTTGATAGCTTCTAAGAGTTTTGGAAACCTCTCTAATTTCAAAAAGGCATGAAAGGAGTTACAGTTATGTACAGCTTATTATA
The DNA here is from genome assembly GCA_951509765.1 of Sphenella marginata. Taxonomy (NCBI): domain Eukaryota; kingdom Metazoa; phylum Arthropoda; class Insecta; order Diptera; family Tephritidae; genus Sphenella; species Sphenella marginata. Next base: position 19,908,346 of record OX608082.1, read on the forward strand.
ACATTATTATTTGTTGAAAATTTGTATAGCAGTTTCAAGTCTCTAGCAGTCGGGAGAGGTATAGCTGCTAATAAGCAAGTACACTAAGCGCCTATCGGAGGAACTTGGAAACTAATTATTTTATTGAAAAAAATTGAATTTCTAGAAGACCGAATTGACGTCGGCAGCATTTTTAATAAATACTTACACAATTTTGTGCTGGTTTTATACGTTTGTATATAAAAACTGTTCATTTTTGGCTTGCAGCAGCCAGTTAACAGGCAAGTGAAAAAAGAGTTGGCCTTCAAGGCAGCAAACGTCAGCTGGTTGAGATTTACGTACGAGCATCCATACATGACTAGAAATCTCCCAATGAATACCCTGCAGAAAATGCGATTAGTGTTTCATGAATTCCGGATGAGTATGATTTATATTGCGTTTCAGCACTTATTACAGATTAAAATTGATTTTTATCAATACATCTCCGAAACCATTTGAGATATGGAACTAAATCACATCGCTTATTGCAGCACTCATAAGCAGCTTTCGTTTGATACCCATATTTTACTAATTTATTTTTGGGTCACCCCTGGACTACATATTGTTCGAAACTTGGACGAGTTGTCGAAATGAGAGTTATCTTATATTTTAGGTTAAATGTCTAGAAATACAATAGCGAAAGTTCCATTCAATTCCATCCAGCAGTTTATGAGTGATGTGCAAACAAACATCTAGGCAGACAGACGAAAATTCTAGAAAATGGTTACTGTTGCCTCCTATTAATTTTCCTTGAATATCTGCCTCTTGAAATTTTATTATACATATGTATGTATATGTAGATGTGTTGCGAAGAGAATTACCCTGTTTCGTATAAAATATCGTTGTACGCACAAATATCGATTATTTTCTTTATACTAGATTTTTTTCAAATTTATCTGTGATTAAAAAAAATCGATTATTGAGTAAACGATTTTCCCAAATCGGCAACACATCTCTATTCAATTTCCGATTCAATTATAGACCACTGCAGCGAGCCGAGCGTAACTATTCGCGAACCACTCTCTTTACAGATCACCCACACAACACAATTGTTTGCAGTGTATAATATGCAAACCGTTGGACGAGTATTTAATTGAGATATGCATTTGTGTGTGTGTGTTTGTGTGTGCTGTTTGTTAGCTTACGAAATGCCAAACGGATATTCAATGCCTCCGGGTTATGCTAAGGTTATGACTTGAGGTTGCATCTTTTCGGACATTTTGCCGGCAGCTGGCCCGAGTATGTGTGCGTGTGCTTGAGTGTATGTGTACGATCTCAAATTCTTATTTGTATTTGTGTGGTTTTTATGTAAATTGCTCGCTGTGGTTTGGCCATAACTGCTATTACGCATACATAGTTTGTTGTTAGTGTTGTTGCAGTTGCTTCAGGACTTTTGTTTTGAGATGCTTTTGTTCTACAGCTTAACGATATTAAATATGTTAAAGACGACAATGGCGTTAAAATTTTCAACCTCAAAATTTAAATGCTTCCTTTTTAAAATTTTTCATTTTCATTTCGCACACACTTCCGTAGGCGTTTAGAGGTTTTGGTTGGCAAAGTTTATGCGTTGGGGCTGTAGTAAAAGGAATTTGTGTTTGGAATTTTTATTCTAATTTTATGGTGTAAGCGGTGGTGCCGGCAATGCTGGAAATGACAAAAACTAATTGCTCTATTTTGCGCTAATTTGTTGTTATAATTCGTGCTGACATTGTGACAAGGGAAGAATGAGTGAAGATTTAACCTTGGGTATTTATATGAAATTTTTGTATGGCTGTAGTCAACCTTGAAATAGTACCAACTGTACAATGAAGCAATTCAGTCATTTCTTTTGAGAGGCAACAGATTTCCACAGCGACGACTCGCTCTGCACAAATATCTGCAGCTATCTTCCAAATAAAAATGATGGAAATACCACTATTGAGTGGCATTTCTAGAGAACGTCGCGTCAAACTGGGATTATCAACAAATTATTGTTGTGAACCGCCGCCGAGAGCAGAGAAGTACAACCGCTGCCTTACACTGCCACCACGCGGCACGCAAAACTTTTATAAACGTCTTTCTTTTTCACTTTATAATCTTTTTTCCACTATCAAGTCCCTCTTACCATTAATCACCTGTAACTTATTTGAATATTTTATCAAGTTAGTTACCTTAACTATAAATATTTGACCAAATTCATAGCAATCATAAATTGTAACACTGAGTGTAATATATATTTGTCAGTTTTGGCGAATTTATTGTGACAGCCATTAAACGCTTAAGGGCGAGCACATGCGTGCGGAGTGTAGTCTTGTGATGAAGAATCTGCCATATGTATATGCACATAAATATCTCAAACCATGGTTCATAAATAAAAGAAATGCAAAAATACAAATTACTTAATAGCGTATTAAACCATTACTATCATTGCTGTGGCGTGATGATTCTACCCTTTGGCACTTGTAGATTCCTAGCTCATTACTTTTTAAGAACGAACAGGTGAAATAAAATAAAATAAATTAAAATAAAATGAAATAAAATAAAATAAAATAAAATAAAATAAAATAAAATAAAATAAAATAAAATAAAATAAAATAAAATAAAATAAAACAAAATAAAATAAAAGAAAATAAAATAAAATAAAATAAAATAAAATAAAATGTAAATAAAATAAAATAAATTAAAATAAAATGAAATAAAATAAAATAAAATAAAATACCCTAAAATAAAATAAAATGTAAACAAACTAAAATAAAATAAAATAAAATAAAATAAAATAAAATAAAATAAAATAAAATAAAATAAAATAAAATAAAATAAATTAGAATAAAATAAAATAAAATAAAATAAAATAAAATAAAATAAAATAAATTAAAATAAAATAAAATAAAATAATATAAAATAAAATAAAATAAAATAAAATAAAATAAAATAAAATAAAATAAAATAAAATAAAATAAAATAAAATAAAATAAAATAAAATAAAATAAAATAAAATAAAACAAAAGAAACTAGAATAAAATAAAATAAAACAAAACAAAATAAAATAAAATAAAATAAAAAAAATAAAATAAAATAAAAAAAATTAATTAAACTAAATAAAATCAACTTAAATGAACTAAAATGACATTATTAAAAAGGAAATAGTAAATTGGCAATTGAAATTAGGTCGCTGATCGACGTGAGGCAATTCAAAGCATATTTTAAGAAATATAAAAATTAATCGGCGTTATTTTGCAACTAGTTTACAAAAGAATTTAGCTATGAGAACACATGCTACATGCTGGACTATATAAAGAGTAAATTATAAGCATGTGAAATTCATTTTCCTTTCCATAAATCATATGCGAACTTGAAGGGCGTCTAGAAAACATTAACTTAAATTTATGATTTTGTAAAGCAAACTGAAGAACCTCCATGGTAAACAGATTCACATGCAAACATTTCAAGTCATTGCTAAAATATACAATGAAGGAATATTATTTTCAAAATATAGTACATACAAAAATAATTCATTTGAAGTTAAATTGAGCATTGGTATATGCAATATTTGAGTTTCCCTTTTATGCACATAAATAATTTACTTAAAAACAATAAAAAATGAATTAAGCCTAGTCAGCGGAAAAAGAGTAAACAAATTTATTATCACATGTATGTACATGTGTTCGAGTGTTTGTGATTTTATGGCTCTCTATATCTACACACACATGTATTTTATGATATTTTGTGAAAATCAGTTGCTGCAAAATTTTTTTTATTGTGATGAACTTATCCTCCACAAAAAATATTTGAATATTCCATTATAAATATTTAATGCAATAAAATGTGCTAAATACCTAGGAAAGAGTTTGTTTGACTATTTTAGTGTAGTTTTCACAATTAAGGCCCATCAGGTACATGATTTAAATTATGAGTTCCACAAATTAAGAAATAGGATTTGAAATATCAAAAATAAATTCAAAATTGACAAAACAACAAATATGAAAAAAAAAAAATTAATAATAAAAATATAAATAAAATAAAATAAAATAAAATAAAGTAAAATAAAATAAAATAAAATAAAATAAAATAAAATAAAATAAAATAAAATAAAATAAAATAAAATAAAATAAAATAAAATAAAATAAAATAAAATAAAATAAAATAAAATAAGATAAAATAAAATAGAATAAATAAACAAAAGAGAATAAAATAAATTAAAGTAAAATAAAATAAAATAAAATAAAATAAAATAAAATAAAATAAAATAAAATAAAATAAAATAAAATAAAATAAAATAAAATAAAATAAAATGAAATGAAATAACATAAATTAAAAAAAAAAAAAAAAACAAATAAATTATAAGAAAAAAAAAATAAATTTCGAAAATCAAAAAGCGACTTTAAGAACTTTTAAACGAAGCTTTAGTTAATTGTCAGCTTCCATTAATCATCTGTGGGCTGTTCTGTACGAGATGGGCCACAAGTCCGCTGAGAAAGCGGTGGTCTGACATAAATTCTTGCATTGTATTTCGGCATAGTCTCAGTAAACCAACAAGTTCAGCAATTACTTTTCATTAAATTCAATGCAAATGCTTTTAAAGATTTTCAAATAACACAGCATGTTCAAATCATTAAAAGCATTAATTGAATGCTTAAAATCAGAAGTTCGTGGCACAGCTGACGCACGATTTGTACAGCCTCAAAAAGTGGCTGTGAAATATAAACGTGCAAATGTGCCACATGCAATGACGTTTAAAGTGTTATGTTGCCATCAAAAAGGTGCTTTAGCCATGCCACAACTTTAGCAACACAACACACCAGCAAAATCATCAACACCATCCATGCCATCAATGCCATCAACGCCAACGATACAAAGCCATCAACCAAAATGATATTATTAAAGTAATTTGAATACTAAATACGGCGAATGATGCGCCAAAAGGGCAGCGACAGCGACAGCTACCACGGCATATGGCGCTTTTTGTTGCTGTTTTTACATTGGTTGTAGCCAATCTGTTGGTATTCACTATTGCTGGTGAACTTTTCAATTTCGTGGCATTTCTTTTATTGCTATAAAATAATAGCATTTCAATTGCGCAAATGGATACTTTTTTTTGTTGTTGGTGACACTAAAAAAAAATATTAAAATTTAAATTTTTAAAAGTTTAAAATTGTAAGAGAGAAACAAGCGAACCAGTCCAAGTGCAGGTGTAAGCGTATGTTGAGTTTATACTCAGCTGTGAGCTTAAATATGTTGATATAATTTTTATTGAGTTGCCAGACATTAACATCAGACTAATTACTGTAGCTAGATATGAAATGTGGGCATGGTCATCACCAACTGACTTGTTTTTTGACAGTTTAATGAATAAAAGTACAATAAAGTTAGGCATGTGGTTGCCGTATACTTTTTTTGTTCTAGATACTTATTAGTTAAGAATGTTCTAAGTGGCAACACTTAAGCATGAGAGAGATAAGTTCATAGAAATACAAAACATGCAAAAAAAAAAAATCAAGAGGGTATGCCACTTAATTTCTAAAAATTTGAATTAAGTGGCAACCCTGTAAAAACTTTCTAGTGGCAACACTAAAGTAGGAGAACTCGAAATGCGACAAGCTTAAAAGTTAATTCAAATTGGTCTAGTAATTTTTGCGTTAATAGCGAGTATACAAATTAATAAATACGCTAAGCTTAGGTGGCAACCCTAGGTTGTACCTCTAGCTAAAAATATTTTTGTTGAAACAAGTTGCAAAATACATAGCTTTTATATAATACCCATATAGACATAATTCATTTAGTTTTTAATTTTTTTTTAAATAGTTGGCAACCTTGCATATTTTTGCAAATTGGCAATACTTGAAGAAATCAAAAAAATCTATGTATATAAAAGTATAAAAGAATAGTTCATTTAAATTTATAAAATATAGGCTGTAAACTATAAGCTGAGTATAAAAATCTTTAAAGAAAAAACAAATAAGCAATTCGCTTTGATTCGCTGCCAACATTAATTCGCTTTGCTTCTTGTCGGCTTGGCTGATTATAAAATTCCAGCACAATTTGCCCTTTGCCACTTTTAGCGCTGCTACGGCCAATTATGCCACTGCCACCACATTTGTAGCTCACATGTCTTCGACTAAAACGAAAATTGTGCTTTTTCTAGTTGCTTCTTGTTTGTTGGTGTTGTTGTTGTTTATGTGCTGGTATTGGTTGGAATTTGACTTTTGACATATTCACGTTAATGCGAACCACAAGCGTGCGCTCAATCTGTCGACTTTGATGGTTACATTTATTGTGTTTCGTTGTTGCTGTTGTTGTTGTTGTTGTTCTTTTATAGCAACCACGTCAAAGGGATGTATTGTGATTATATACATACATAAGTCTTCAATTGTCATTTTATATTCGTTGTCAGTATTCGTATTCATCTCTCATTTTCAATAAAAAAAATCTGCACTCATGACAACGTGAGCCTTTGATATTTGCTACTACGAGTTTTGCTTTTTTATATAAAGTTTCTGTGTATGTACTAAATTTCCATATGTTTGTAAATATGTTTGTTTGTAATCGATTTAATTTCAATTTGTTATTGTTGCTTCCTTTTACAGCTTCCCTGTTGTGTCTCAGTTACTTTGTGACACGTTTGTGATTCTCACAATTTCTGCGCGAGATTGGCTGGGAAGCAAAGTTATATTATATGAGCATTAGGGTGCCTTACATTCAAAAATAAAATTTTTCGCAGTTTAGGTAAATCCTTTAATATTTTTTACCAAGTTCTTGCAATTTTATAAATTTTTGCAAATGTTGGGTTCCCGAGTTTTTTTTCGCTTTGCTCAAAACGAATTAAAATTTTCTGTTCGAGGGATACTTGTACTGGTGTGTCCCAACATATCATCATTACAACAACAACAACAAATCAACCTGACGGCTAAGCTTCTTTCAAACGTGGAAGTCTAAATTTATCATTCCAATTTCCAAATTGCTACAGAGTTCTCTTATCAGAGGTCTCTAATTAAAACGGAAGCTTCAGAGAATATTCATATCGAGATCCACGGTGGTGGGTTTCTCCCCCTTCCTTTCTTCGGAATCAAAAAGGCATACATTGCAGGAACAGTGGATACAAGATGCCCCCTTCTCAAAATCCTGGATCCGCCAGTTAAGCGATAATTTTAATTGAAAATTTTTACTAAGGTCGGTAGATCAATTTTAGCCGAAAAGCTTTTTAATGACATAAATATGCCCAGCAAGTTCGAAGACGGATACAGTCTACTTTACTTTTTTATCTAGGGAAGGGAGATGACAATGAGCTAATTCTCCATACCTCTACGCTTAGCTTAGGCAACTTAAATATCATGTAAACCTCGTGACAAATTTTAAAAAAAATTGTGTGATAAGATCTTTTGCTCCAGATTCATTTTGGATTTGAAGATTTTTGGTGCCATCTCATACCCGATCGTAGTTTTCTTACCGTCATCACGTACCTCTCTATTTCCGTGAGTTCTAAATTTTTTTGTTGTAGTTTCAAACGGCACCCAAACAAGTTGCCCTCAACAGCCTACTTTGCAATTGAGAGCGAATTATAAGCTAGAAGTTCAAATTCAGTTTAATCTCTTTTCCCTTTATCCTCTCCTCTGCTCTGACTATGCTGCATTAGCATTTCACGGATTGTGCTTTTTATTTGGCATACAATTCGAACTGCTTGACTACTTGCAACAAGTAATTTTCGATGCTGCACATGTCTAAAACGGATTGCAAACGAATAGAGGCACGCAAAAAAAAAAAAAAATCTCAGTGGATTCAATTTGAGAAAATATAGTACCTACCAACAAAAAAAAAAAAAAAAATTACAATTTCAATTTCTATCTCACAACAACTGCAGCTGCTTTTAAATGCAAAACACAAAGTCCAAGGAATGGAAGTGGCTGAAATGGAAATTGTTTGCTTGCAAATTCGGCATCAATATTATCGAGTATCCATATGAAAGTAGAAAATATACATACCAATAGTACCTACAGGGGCGGCCATATGTATCAAGATGACTGAAGATTTAAGTGAAGCTCTTGAGCTATTGGGTAGCTACACTAGCTACACAAACTGCATCATGTTTCGACACCATCCAGCATTAAGAGTCATACATGAGAACAAGTGCGTTGAAAACTTTCAGCGCACACTGTCTGCCACACACATGCACCTACAAGAAGAGTATATTTCTAGCAAATGTAGAGTTGAGCGATTGGCTTATGCATCAGCAATCTGCGGTCAGTCTGTTGGATGCTAAAACGTTACATTGCTTTGCACTCAAGTAGGAGAGGGCGTTAGGTCACTTCAGGATCTTCATACATTTCCAACTTCTATGTCTTGCTACTGTTTTGAATGTTGGCCGGCATAGTGCATGGGGTACATTACATTTACTTAGTTGTTTTGGTTGTTGTTGTTGTTGTTGCTTTAGTAGCTTGTTTAAAGCAAGAGCTATGCATAATTCCCACTGAGAATATTCCTCTTCACACTTCCTAACAATTTTATTGTGTGCTTCTAGTCGAAATTGTTGTTGTAGCTGCTATTAGAGCTTCCAATTGTTGTTATCGTAGTGCAACCATGACAATGCGCATTGCTTAGCCAGCGCGCAGTGAACCTCGAAACACTCAAATCACTGTCATCTACGAATCGGAAATGCAAGAGCAATCTTTCACGCCTGCCAGTGAGTATTCGTGTAATGTGCAAGTATGTATGTATGTGTGCCACTCTTGCTTACTAATATCACACGGAATACTTGCAGTGGAAATAGCGAAATATAACAACAACAACAACAACAATAAACGCACGTTATCAATTTACGCTGAATCAATTTGCTATGAAGAATTTCCCTACTGAATTTTATTAAGTATTCGCCTCGTAAGCCGAAACGAAAAAAAAATAAAATATTTGATTGCTACTCGTAGATTTTGGAGCTGACACGATAGGGCGAAAAGTAGTAAAGGCGTTACTAATGGCGACGATTGAGCAATCCTGCTTTTTTTATGAGATTTCGTTCGTAGTCTTTGATGTTTTTCGTTTCGGATTATTTGGGTATCTAGAGATGGCAAAAAAAATGCTACTGCAATATCTGATAAGGCGGCACTGGAAGTATTCGAGATACTAGTTCTTGGAAAGATTTGTGGACCACTACGCGTTGGCGACAGCGAGTACCGAATAAGATTTAATGACGAGTTGTATGAGTTTAACGCAGACCTCGACATAGTTCAGCGAATTAGAACACAACGGCTTCGCTGGCTGTGCCACGTGTGCGAAGACGCTCCAGCGCTAAGCAGGTATTCTTAACGGCATCCGCCAGTGAAAACAGAGTAAGAAGAAGACCACCACTCTGATGGAAGGATCAAGTGTAGATTGATTTGAGATCTCCCGATTGGCTGACTTTCCGGTAAGATAGATACCCGAAACTTGACACTTGCTCCAGAGCCCGGTAACAATGCCATATTTAATAAAAAAAAACGCTAGGTGGCGCATGGTTCGAGCTATTTACAAAATTTGCTTGAAATTGGGAATCTAGCTATCGACTGGTAACTAATTACGGATGACCTAGGAACTTGGAGTTTAGCACAAAGGTCAGCATAGAACGAAAACCTTTTTTACGGAAAATAAAATTCCGCTGGGTGGCGCTGTCATTGAGATAAGGGAGAATCTTTTGATGACTTTAAAATTGACATATGTTTTCATAAAAAATATTACTCCTGACCTTGCGCTCATTTATAGTCATGTATGCCTTTATAACATTAAATTTAAAATTTTACTTTTGACAAAGTAACTTTATTTTGTGAAAATATATAATTTGCATTGTTAAAATCATTTTAAAATAATGGCCAACGGTGAAAAAAGTGGTTGAATAAAATATATAATGAATAGAATACAACGAATTAGGGCGTTTTAACTTCTACAATATAAAAATACCTTACACTTTTGATATTTTATAGACCCTGTGGGAAATTGAAACGACTAAATGTATTAGTCAACTTGTTATAGCTACTTAAAAAGACCCTCACATAGCTTCCTTCTTATTATCTACGCCTATAGCGCCATCTGTTGAGAATTTTAATTGTTTGTCTTTCTTTTCAAACCGCTGCTGAGAAATTCTGCACAAATATAAGAAATTTACAGAATTTCCTAAAGGGTACATACATACATACGTTTTTATGACTGTTGATGTTTCAATTTTAATTGCTTGTTTAAAAAAATTAAAAAAAATTATATTGAAAACATTTTTTAACCACTTTAGTAACACACGCAAATTATACTCAACGAGCAATTTATATATTTGCCAGCAGACAATTTTTTGTCCCATTTAGTTTGAGCTGAGTTACTTTTTTTTGTGGTGTTTTGTGTGTTTTTTTTGGGACATACTCGCATGAATATGGTTTTTTGAACACATTAAAATCAGCAAAATTTTGTAAACGTTATCTACTTTTAGGCCATTAGCCACAATGATTTTGTAGTAAATATTTTACAACTTAAATATCGGACTGAAAGTTGGGAGTTTTAAAAAATTTTTGCGTTGGGTTTTTTATAAAGTGGTTAACTTGAAAAGAAGGGAAGAACCTAATGAAATGCGTCTCACTAATTGTTGCATACTTTTAGGCGGCAATGCTTTGCTGGATTCTTATTTTAAGGTTTTAGCGTGTCTTCTTTGGGTACCTATCATTTGGATATTCTCATGGGTATATCAAACGCTGCTTCTGTTGTTGCTTTTGAGTTCATGAGTTATATTTTTGTTAACCTGCCATATCACTCAAAACCGCCTTAAAGTCTACTATGCTACATTTTATGAAATCTGCTGTTAATATAAATTAAATTTTCTTGTGCACTAGTTGCATATTAACTCGTTACAATATTTTCGTTCTAAAAAATTACAAATTCAATTAAGTTCCATTTTTTACTTGCCTGCACTTTCAAATTTTCATTTTACAAATTTTTAATTTGTTGTTTTTGTTTTTTGTTGTTGATCTTATATTCATGCTTGTGTGATTATTCATTCACTTGCCCAGTGTTGTATTTATTGTTGTCCATTTTAATGCTGTTAGTGCTGCTTGTTGCATTTATGTCATTTTCGTTTAGGCGGATTTGTTTATTTAAATTCAATTTGTTTAGTTTGTAACGCCTTTCCATTAACCAAACTACGAGTACTAAGTGAGTTGTGAGTGCTTTTGTTTTAGCATCTTTTTGTTGCTTTTTTTTTGTTTTTTGTATACGCGTGTGGATTTGAGCTACTAAGTTTTTTTACAACTTGCTGAAATGTCTGTTCTGAAGGGAAGCAACGGAACGAGTGACACCCTCGATTGTCCAATTTGGTTTGGAGATAATCAGGTTTCGGTGTAAGAGAAATAACATAGACTTGAGTTTAAAGAACTGAAGTAAAAATAAAATATTTGAAGAAACTATGGACTGGAGGTGCTGTCGGTAATAAGTCGGGTAGGTTATAAGATCACTTATTGAGGTACACAATCAGAGTATGCATAGACTGATTCTTGCATGGGACCATTTATCGAGTTTCCGCTCTCCGCCTTAGATAAATACGAGAAGTGTTTCACTTAGTTTTTGATTTGGTCAAAGTTCCTATCGAATTATTGAGTGATTCGACATTTCTTCAATTTTTCCTTTTCTACTTAACCAAACTCCGAAAAGGCTCTAACGTCCTTTTTAGCTGTCTTGCTTTCTTCATTTACTATCTGAAATGTCGATATTCTCATTGTCTACTGAGCCTCTCCATAAATTGGAATATTGTATCACTTGAAGCGAGAGCATTTAAAAACCATTCATTTTATTTACACTTCCGGCACAATAAATGCTGCCAAGCAAACAAGACATGGTCAGACCATTTCAAATGTAGGTGAAGTAGAAACAAATAGAAATATTGCAGATAGCACTGAGGGCAATTCTCAAAACATGGAAGCAAAAAGAAGCAACCAAATTGTGAATAAAATGATGAAGAATTGCACAATAAAGTGCAACGCTAGATATTCATGTTTGTACATGTTGAAATGCTGCACAGAAAGGGACGACGAGTTGACTTTAAATATGAAACACCAACAACAGTGATAGAAGATCTAAAATGTGTTGCAATGCAAAACATTTGCTCTGATAAGTAAATATCGTGAAAACGGCTGTGCCAACGGTCGTATGTTTGGCCAGTTGGTTGCGGCTCAATGGTCAGCCAGTGGCAGGAGTGAATGAAGTGGGCATGCAATAGGGACCCTTGGCCTTATTTGTGTTGGTACTTGTACTTGCTGCAATTTTTAATTCGTTTTTTTTTTTAATTTTTTTTATTCGTTTTTATTTTTATTTTTTTATTTTTTATTGCATACATTTTGTGTACCAAGTTTTTTATGCAGATTGTGTATGAGTGTGTTCGGATTTGTAATGTACATTGGTATACATTTTTGCTCTCAAATGCAGGGTAGTGGCTCTTCTACTTTACATACGTATGCACGTATGTATGTATGTAGCTTTGACGTAGAATACGCTTCACTCGATAACCAAAGATGAGGTTGTTTATAGTGCAAGTGTTAAAACGATTGCAGGCGTCGATGACTTGACAACATCTAGCTATCGATAAACACTAAAATAGTGGAAAAAATCGATACCATATTATCGATTACACTTATAAAATAAAATGAAATTGCCTAAAGTTGGGTAAACTCTAAGCATATGTGTCAAAATCCAGGATATCGAACCAGATATGTAAAAGGTGATACAATATCTATTAGAAAAATACTAATAGAGCTATATATAATGGCAAAAATTTATAAAAGCCACGAAATCGATTATCGATAAATCGATGCAATTATTTTTAAACTCTAAAAAATTAAAAAAAAACCGAAGAAAACGACAAGAAATCTCGGTAAATTGGACAAATGCAATTGTCGATTGTCAATAGAATTAAGAATGTAAGTTTGTAAAATATCGTTAAAGTATAAAAAATCGATAAAAACCGATAAGTGAATAGAAAAAAAAAATCGGCAGAATGCTATGAAAGTAAGCAAAAATCGAGAAAAAGTTGTAAAAAAAGTTAATACGTTAGAAAAAAACAATAATCGATAGATTGCAAAAAATTGTTGAAAATCGATAGAAACGAATCATTGATAAAATACTTTAAAATTAGATACAAATATAACAAAATGTGTAACTCAAATATAACCACTTTTATATTAAGCAAAACGAACCCTTTAAATGGCGAAAGTTTTCAAAGGCATATAACTCAATACAAATTTAAAAAAATCGAATGAAGTCGATACTTGAAAATTTTTAACCTACAAAAAACAGGAACACGAGAAAATAGTAGAGCAAACTAGGAGAAATCAGAAATTCGTAATATTGTAAGGTAAAGTCGATAATAATTTTGACGAAAACCGATAAAAATCGATAGCAAAGCAATCAGAAAGGCGCTATAAACATGAAATTAAATAGCAATAAAAAAGGGCAAGAAATTTGAAACAAAGCATAGATCCGAAAGAAATAAAAATTCGATTAAACTGTAAAGTAAGTAAATTTCGATAAATGTCGATAAAAATCGATAATAGAGTACTTATAAATTACATGGTAATAGGAATTACATAATCAACACTTCAAGGGTATGCAAATGAACGCATAATAAAAGTGATAATAAATAATAATCGATAAAATCTCTAATATGTATCGATAACAAACAATTACACAAAACGTTAAAATTGTACGTTTTACGTTTCAACTTAGCGTTGATGCCGCCAACACAGACCACAGGTCAAGCCAGAAACATTAGGACTCTCTATTTGTTGTTGTTGTTGCTCGTTGCGAACTTTTTTAGTTGTCTGTTGCCACGATGCTTTTAATGTACTTCTGTTAAATATGAAAACTTCATACGATTATGGTAATTTTATTATTTTATATTTTAAATAATACAGCTATACATATATCACATATACATATGTACCGTTTATACATATACACATAAATAAATATGAAATGGAAATAGCTTAAAAGGGCAAATGTGGTGTGCAGCTGCGGCGAAAGTGAAAAAAATTGTAGAGAAATTCTAGTGTGAAATATTAAAAGCAAAAGTAGCAGCAAATAAAAAGAAAATTAAAACAAAAAAAAAAAACAAAAAAAGGCAGCTGTTATAATGGGGAACAGCACTAAAAGTGTGCAACTTGTGCACATCGGGCAAATTAAGTTTCATTTATGCCCGACTGAATGTTAACACACAATCAAACATGAATATGAATTTTTGCGGAAAATAATAAAAGAAGAATAAAAAATCCTTTAGCTTACACGGACATTAGCACTAAGTAAGAGGAGCGCTGATTACTGCGAAAAATTTAATGGAAAAGTCGACTTTTTTTGATTGTCAGTTAAGGTTAGCTGGGTTTTTAATGTGAGATTTTGTTGGAATTATCGCTATTTTTATACGAAAGTGCTCTTGTAGGCTGGCTATACCTCCGGATATTTCGACATTTTTTAAATCCATACGAATATTCTTCGGAAAAAACGAACCACTCCGAGAGTATCTCTTGAATTATCTCCGTTGGGCATGCTCAAAGAAAATTTTCGACTCAATCCGCAGTCACCGTCCTAGACTTCTCTCAATTTTTGAAAGGCACTGACACATTCACAGTGCGTAACATGCAATTCTTCTGTCACCAACAATGCAGGCGTTTCGCGCGCTTAAATGACAAGCAATTAAGTAAAATGTGGCATGTGGCTTTGTTGCATGTGGCATGCAACAAAATCTTTAATAAACTGTTACGCCATACACACATACATACGTACATATGCATATGAATAGGAAAGTTATATGCGGTTTGTGTAGCAATTAACGCCTACGCTTTCGCCATAAGCCACTTTTGTCTCTTCAAAGTGTGAAAAAGCTTATAAAGTGGCTACGACGACGAAACTTGCAACAACCAACTTTTTAATTTAATTAAATAACAAGCATGAAAAGCTCGTAAAACTAGATAATAGGAGGCAAATACTTTTTGTCTTTCAAATTGGCTGCAACACTTCGAAGTAGAAGTCGTGGTGCATTCGCAACGTAGCCCACTCAATTAGAAATATGTATGTGGAGAGCAATGTCGTGGGGCACAAACAAATTGTGATATATATGTACATATGTATGTAGCTAGTAACATATGAGTGTTTGTGTGTGTGTGCATAGTGACTGAATATTTGTTTAAGCATTGTTGCATATAAATATCTATTTGTAACTTATGCATTGTGAATTATTTCAAGTATTTGACATCGTACAATGTGGGCTTTGTATATGAATATGTAAGAATGTGTGTAAGTATGTAAGTGGCATATGAAAGGCAATTCCTTTGGTGCTAACAAAATTTCGAGCGACAATTGTCATATACACACGCACTTATGATAGCAACACACAACGATTACAGCCAATGCACATCCACTTATTGCACTATGCAACAAAAACTAGCTAAAAACAAAAAATCAAATAAAATAAAATAAAATAAAATAAAATAAAATAAAATAAAATAAAATAAAATACAATCAAATAAAATCAAACAAAATAAAATAAAATAAAATAAAATAAAATAAAATAAAATAAAATAAAATGAAATAAAATAAAATAAAATGAAATAAAATAAAATAAAATAAAATAAAATAAAATAAAATAAAATAAAATAAAATAAAATAAAATAAAATAAAATAAAATAAAATAAAATAAAATAAAATAAAATAAAATAAAATAAAATAAAATAAAATAAAATAAAATAAAATAAAATAAAATACAATCAAATAAAATCAAACAAAATAAAATAAAATAAAATAAAATAAAATAAAATAAAATAAAATAAAATAAAATAAAATAAAATAAAATAAAATAAAATAAAATAAAATAAAATAAAATGAAATAAAATAAAATAAAATGAAATAAAATAAAATAAAATAAAATAAAATAAAATAAAATAAAATAAAATAAAATAAAATAAAATAAAATAAAATAAAATAAAATAAAATAAAATAACATGAAATAAAATGAAATAAAATAAAATAAAATAAAATAAAGTAAGATAAAATAAAATAAAATAAAATAAAATAAAATAAAATAAAATAAAATAAAATAAAATAAAATAAAATAAAATAAGATAAAATGAAATGAAATAAAATAAAATAAAATAAAATAAAATAAGATAAAATAAAATAAAATAAAATAAAATTAAATAACATGAAATAAAATAAAATAAAAAATAAAATAAGTGCACCATTGCGTATACGTTACTTTAATATTTTAAAAATTCAAACATCTTGATATGCCTGTGAGTGCTATATGCTATCGAAGAACTCTGTTTGTAGAAATATTTTGAAATGCGAATGTATGATTTTTAATGTTGCATAGTGTTAATTCGTTTCCACTAACATACGTATATGCATAGAGTAACACAAAGCATTGTTAGCAGTCACTTCGCCCACATAATGCGATTATGTTACGTCTTAGGGCATGCAACAATGCCTTCTAGTTTGTGTACGCTGCACTTACATGCATGTATTTGTCGATGTGTATGTGTCTATGTCATTGGTTAGAACTCTTGACGCCATTCAAAGCAGTATGTAAGTAATATGCTCCAATGCAACAATCCTAGTACAATGATTGCCACCAACAACTTACAATGCGACAAGCTGTGGCGCCTCCATATGCGCCGAGTGGTTAGCCACTCAATGCCACAAGCAATTACGAAGTGCGCACGCAGATCATGAGTCACCAACCAACGAGAAATGCACACTGGTACGAGTACTTACATCCTCACATACATATATAACTCTCGATGTCTATATACATATATATACATATGCAAAGATATTTAGTTGTGTATGTGTGCAAGTTCAAATGTTGGTTTAAGTTTTGTAACTGTATTTGGCAGCAGCAGCAAGTTGTTCCTTAATTCTTTCAAGTAATTTGTTGTAATCATTTGTTTGCTGGTTAAGTCGTAAGTGCAACATTCAAGTCATTTAAAACTATTTGGATTTCTGTCACATTTTATTGGTGTTGTTGTTATGTGCAATCGAAGCAAATTATAACAGAATGAATTGAGTGTTGCAATTTGTAGGCGGTTAAGGTTTCTAATGCAGTGCAGCGTAGCCAATTCGATACAATAATTAGAAAATATTCTTTGAAGTTTATAATTGTAAACACGGGATCACGCTGGCTCAGATTTGTATTGGCATCCACCCCTATTACATAAAGAAAATAAAAAAATGTGTGAAGTGAATTTCAATCATCGCAATGCTTCCTGTCATTACCTTTCGTAGTTATAAACAGATCTTATCTACAAACGAAAAGGAACTTTTAAATTTTCGGTCTCAAAAGCTTTGATTATCTTAAAGCGTAATCTTTAAACAAAAATATAAATACTGAAAAAAAAAATTCAACATAAATATAAACAAATTTATAAGAGACCCTGCAACTAGTAGCGAACTAATACAAAACTAGTACTATACATTAGACCATTTAAGAAAGTAACTTCCAACATGGGGATGCACTGACAAATGTTAACTAGAGGATTTCGGACAGATAAGGATCAATTTCGAACTGGTTCCAAATAGACAAAAAAAAATAAAAATATAAAGTTTAATAATGGCAAGTAAAAATGATTTTATATTGACATCCCGTGTTCCGTTAAGGTAAAGGATTCTGTTGTGGTTTTAGCATATCCAGAGAATTTAGTATTTTGAAAAACGTTCCATATTCTATAGTGCAGCATTGATCGTTTTCAGATTAGTTTGGGTTTAGTCGAAAGATTTTAGTCAAAAACTAGTACATTTTCTGGCTTATTTGATTCACTATAGGTTAGCATCACTTTCACAACTACAATCTGCTCTCAACCATAATAATGCACAAATGGAGATTATTTCATGGCGCGTCTCTTTCATCTTTATCTCTTTAAAAGTATTGAAAGCTTAGCATTATTGCCGCTAGCCAAAAAAAGGTATATAAAAACTTCTTTGGTGGGATTTTTCTACTTAATCACACCAATTGGGCAGTTCCGCTGGAATGAATTTTATAAAGGGTGTTTGAAAATTGAGTGTTCTTTTAAAAAGCAGATTAGAGGTAATAGAGGCAGTTAGGAAAAAACGATAAAACTAAGAGAAATGAGAGAAAGGGGAACGGAGAGAACAATAGGAAAGAAAAATACAGAGAAAAATTGAATAAAACAGAGTGAGGGTGAGGAAAAGTATGTAGGAAGAAAGAGTGAGGGGGCAATGTTCAAGCACTGGATGATAGAGCGGGAGCAGAAGAAAAAGTGATATATATTTTTGAAAATTGGTAATGTCGCCTATGCTAAAAATTTAAAAATATAAAAGGTGAGTAGAAGAACATCACACTTCAAAATATTTTTAAACAACGCCACATCACAGAATTTGTTTGAAAAAAGCCCCCATTTCAACACGAAACTATTTCAAAAATGGATTGAGGAAAGCTCTATTTGAAAATGAGTTTGAAAAATGATCTTTTTGATAGAAAGTTTCATACGGGATATAGGGTATTTTGAAAAAAGGAGTGTAGCGTTATGTAATGATTATTTGGTGACGTGACATAATGCCAATGGGATTAATGTCACTGGAGCTAATTCGCGTTTTTAAAGCTACATACATATGTATATAATTCGCCTTTCAAAAAAAAAAAAAAAAATTGTGTCACATTATTTTGAGCATTAACGCCATTGACATTAATGCACTTTGTAAAGGCGAATTAATGTCATTAATTTTCAAAATAATTTCACATTAATTCTCTTTGCAAAAGCGAATTAAAATCATTGATAAGTTATTGACATTAATACGCTTTTGAAATGACATTAATACCATTGACATTATGACACGTCAACAATTTTTTACCCACTTCTTGATACTCAAAATTCGAACTAAGCTCCCTTACCAACTTATTTTCAGACACTTCCTTAGCAGAATTGGTTTCAGTACATCCATGCTGCTCCCGCAAATCTTTAACCTACTCAACTTCCACATATTGAGCCGCCTTGTAAATGTTCATACGATTTGGTTGATGTCACACCATACAAAAAGCGTTTATAGAACTTCACTGTTGGTGTATTTTATAAACCCACCAAATTACGTTCACATCATACACCACAAAGTAAGTCGCCACACTGCGCATCGTACATTGTACTATGGCAAAAGAGGGAGACAACGCGCTGCTTGCTGCTGGACATACAAACATTTTTATGCTCATAATTAAAAGCTAACAAAGCGGCAAACATAAAAATAAATGAACTTACCAAGAACCTTCGCTTTTAGCACATCATCAATGGCAGACGCGTTTGCTGGCGCAATATTCGTTGTGTTGTTGTTGTTGTTGTTGTTGTGCGCATTCAAAGTTGCTGCACGAGTACCATCATAGTTGTTGTCATTATCGTTTGCATCCTCGTACACATCACTCTCATCATCGCTGCTATTCTCTAACGTTGAATTAGTATTTTTGTTGTTCTTGTTGTTGTTGTTGTTGGCGCTGTATTGCCCATTATCGCCAACGTTTTTGTCATCGTCATAATCATCATCAAAATTGTTGTCATTTTGTATGACAAGTGACAGGCGGGGCGCAGTTGCTGATGCATCCTTTGTGGCGTTTGCGGTGTTTGTGTTGCCAAGTGATTGAGCATTTGTGGCTCTTGTTGGCATTAATGATATTTCTGGTCCTGCTGGTGATGATGATGATGATGTTGATGATGTAGATGGCGTTGCCGCTGCTGTCGATGATGTGGTCTTTATTGCTTTTATTGTCGTTGGCGTTGATGAATGCGTCGACCTGTCGCCATTTTGTTGAGTCAGCAACATTTTCATATCATCAAGTGACACAATTTTCGTCGAATTCGCGGGTGCGCTGCTGCTGCTTCTGCTATTGTTGTTGTTGTGCGTAGTGTTGTTGCTGTTATTATGCATGTTTATGGGATTTATATCCTCATAATGCGTTGACTTCGTTGCATTACTGCTGGTGGCACGCATTTCCACGGCGTCTGCATGAACTAAATTGTGTGCGTTGCTGCTGCTCGTGTTGTTGCTGTTGTTGTTGTTCTTATTATTACTGTTCGCCTGTGCAATCACCTGCGTCATCAAATCAGAATACTTTTGCAATTCAGCCAACAGTGTATCTTGCGCCGGCAGCACTAATGCATGCGTCCTTACATTGCCTTCACTCGCTTGCGGCTCGGTGGCGGTCTCTAGCGCGCTTCCATTTTCGACGCACTCTAAAGTGTGTTGTGCGCGTTTGCGTTTGTAATACTCATAATTGGATTTCGATTTGAGTGCCTCATGTCTGTCATCCATCAGTGCTTTGGTGTCGTCATATTGTTCCATATCGGATACAAGCTCACGCATTTCCTCTACATCAATTTCAAGCGCATCATCGCTACTCGACGACGACGCATCACTCTCCAATGCGTGCACTATGCGCTCCTCCACACGAAATTGTACTTTCTTTCTTGTTTGTGGGAGTGGTATGTAAAATTGTGATTTTGTAGTTGGTGTTGTTGGTGTGCTTGCTGTTGTGGCGGCTTGTTGCTTTGTAGGCATCGTACGACGTTGATTAGTTGGTGTTGTTGTTTTACTATTACCAGCAGCACTCGTAATGACTTGCAACATTTGTTGATCCTTAGTAACCGTTACTAAGTCTAGTGCATCATTTTCAGTTGCTGCTGCTGCTGCTGCTGTTGATATCGTTGGACGTTTGAGTATCGATTTGATGTTTTGGGTGGGCGTGACCAGCAAGAGCATAACGCGTTCACCATCGCTAGTTGTAGGTGAGGCGAGTGTTGTTGTTGTTGTTGTTATTGATTTATTGTTATCACTCTGCGCCACGCCTTGTTGTTGTTGTTGCTCAGCTTCACTCTCTGTACTTGCTGTACTCTCGGTAGATGCGGACTTACGTATGCGCGTTGGTGCTTGTGGTGCTGACACTAATGAACTTGATGCTGTTGTACTTTCGAGTGGTTTTATTTGCTTG
Organism: Sphenella marginata; assembly: GCA_951509765.1. Lineage (NCBI taxonomy): Eukaryota > Metazoa > Arthropoda > Insecta > Diptera > Tephritidae > Sphenella > Sphenella marginata. Next base: position 19,929,311 of record OX608082.1, read on the forward strand.
TCATCCACACTCCGCTTGGGTGCCAACTGCTTGCTTATCGTCCTTTTCGTTGTCGACATTGTGGCAGTAGTAGTCATCTTCTGTTCCACGGACGTATTAGTCGTCGTCTCTTCCACAATTGTCGTACGACTCATTGCGAGGCTCTTCGCTTCCTTAGTGGAAACTGTGGTACGCTCATAACTCGCACGTCCATCCTCACTTTGCTTGATTAATGACTTGGTTGTGGATTTGTTGCTGCCCAAGCTAATGCGTTGTCCGGCTATCGCTTGTACATTGCTATAGCCACGCTTGCTACGCCGCACTTCCGCATCATGTGCGACGCTACGGGCATCTTCTTCATCAATATTTACATTGGCCAATATGCGCTTATCACCAGCACGTCGTTGTGCCATTGTTTTACAACTTTCGTTCTTTGATGTGTGCGCCTTTGGCATTTGCGGCTTGTGTGGTGCAGCGGTCGACTTGTTGGTGAAAGCAAAGGGTGGCGCTTCTTCGGTGAGTGCGGCATCTGCCACATTAAAATCATCATTTGGTGGCATGAACTCATTCTGTGATGTGGCAGCGTTTGTCGCATGTGTGGACAATTTATTGCGTGTAATTGTGGGCGTGCTGGGTGGGCCACTACTGGTTGGACTTGGTGTTGCCGATGATGATGAGTTGATTGAGATCAGGTCATAAGGATTAACATTGCAGCGTAGTATGGAGCGTCGTGCGCCACCTTCGCCGCCAGCACTTGAGCTTGATATAGCGCCGGACACATTTAGTAACGCATCCGCATCTTCTACTAGCCAACAATCATTGACTTCCGCTAAAGCGCTGCCCTTACTGCTGCCACTAAGCTGCGACTTTGTGTTTGGTGCTGGTAGCTGGACGCCACGTTTACGACTACGTCCACGCACAGGACTTTCACTTTTGACACGCCCACGTGATTTATCCTTTTCACGACTACTGCTGCTGCTGCCCCCCGTCTCACGTGTGCCGCCAGCGCCATTGCTACCACTCGCACCTGGTTCGGGTGATAGTAAGCGCGTGCGTCTCATTAAATCATATGGATCCTTTTGTGGATCGAGTATGGTAGGACGTATCTTCTTGGTAGTGCTTACCACGCGCACTGTTGCTGCACCGCTCGTACGCAGCTTTGACATTGCCAACATACCACCGTGTGGTAAGCGCATTGTGCCCCCACCACCGATGGGTGTTAGTGGCAAGCGTGAACCCTTACACTTCTTACAAATACTCGCTTTCTTTAAGTCGCGCTTCGTGCCATTCAGATATTCGGGACATGAGCAAATAACCACTGCTAGGGGCTGCATGTAACTGCCCATTGGTGATGATGTTGCTTGTGGCATGAAATGGTGGTATGAGGGGCGCGCGGGTATACCGCGCACGGTGCTATAGATCCATGGTTCGGCATATTTCATGGAACGTGAGAGTGCGCTTGGTAAATACTCATAGCCCGCTGACACGCCATTACCACCCGAGTTGCTGCTGCTTGCCACCCCAACAATTGCTCCGCCACCACCACCAACAACACCACTACCTCCACCATTATTTAAATGATAATCGCTTAGTTGTAGTGTTGGTAAATGCATTGTTGTTGTAAGTGTGTGAAAACGTTGTAGTTGGCTGTGAGCAAACTTATGCGCATTATCTTGAGTTAATTTTGTTTTTGTTGCAGACGCCGCTGCTATGCTTTCAATTTGTTTTGCGCTTGTTGTTTTTGCTTTGGATATGCTAGCAGTTGTAGTTGCTGTTGTTGTTGTTGTCTGGCTGCTCTCTGTGGTTTTCGTAATTTTGAGCCGTTGACTCCAGGTTTTCTTTGATTTGTCGTACATCGGCGTGTACTGTAAAATAAGAGAAGAATACAAAAAAAAACAAAAATGAAAGTGTGTGATGGTGGGTTGATTATTATAATTTTTTTTTTTAAAAAAGGGGTATGTTGCACAGTGTAGCATATTTATAAGAGTAAGTTGTTATAAAAAAGTTAGCATACAAAACTTTTTAAGCGTGCTGAACTTCTTATTTCTTTCAAAAGATTATAAACGCGCCTAAAAGTAAAATGTTTTTTTGTACATTCGCATTGCATACTTTTAGGCGCAGCGGGATGTAATTTCTACAAATACTTCTACTAAAGTTTATAAACACCAAAAATACGACTTTTTATTGGCACATGGACTTGAGCAAATCTTCCGAAGCTCGAGACTAGACTCAACGTTATCGCAAATAATATTAATTTCATGGTTTCACTGACCCGAATGCATTCTGAAATTTTTGAGGTACGACTCATACTTCTACCTCACTCTCTTTGTGATAAATATCTTCGGTGCAAAGAGGTGTAATAATCGCTGATAGTTTGCAAAACCCGTATTCGTTTTCTAGTTGTAAGCTGGTTCCACAGAGGACCATTTCTGTATTCAAATGAACTACCCAATCAAGGAGCAGTTTTCAGCCTCTCCAAACTTGCATTACCGCTTAACTAACCAAACTAGAAATAAACCGAGTTATATTGAATTTTCCCAGTAATAAAGTTATATACGTTCGATCCATTCACGCGTCACAGTGCATTAGTGAACGGCGCTTCGATTGCCATGTAATTGGTTGGCATTAATTTAAAGAAAATATTTTTATTTTTTATTTTTTTTTTTTTTATTTTATTGTACGGTAGTGTTTTGCTCGCAATTTTGTACGTGTCAAAGTAGTTGAACGTGCAGTGAGAAAATGAAAGTGTAGGTGTATTAGTGAAGGTATCAGCGATTCACCAAGGCTATTACAACTGAACTACCATGTCAGATTGCCACTCTATGACTCCACCGCATATGGAAGTACGGTAATATGTCTACAGTTCAGCAGCCTCTGACGTGGGCAAGCACCTAAAGCAGTTGCATTTGCCCAGCGTTGTGCAATATGAATTCACTGTCAGTGGCGGCGGCTGTGTGTGTACTGTTGCATTAGGGTGGAGCGAATTTTTTCTGATAAAGGGTTTGTGATGGAGTCTAAGTTTGGGTGTTATCGAAATTTGTATGAACTCAAATTTATTTTGATACTTAGCTCCACTTCGTGCTATGAATACAGAAAAGCTTTGTCTCAAAAGGGGCGTTGCCACACCCATTCTGAAAAATACACCTTCCTTTGCATTTTTTCTTGAAAAAAGAGTTTGAAAGTAAATCAAACTTGATGATATATAATTTTTTTTTTAAAGATATGGTGTGTTGTATTAGCGTTTGAAATAAAAGTGGGCGTGGTCAATAGGCGATTTATGTATATTTCTCATTACTTGCAAAAAGTATAATTTGTGTGCAATATTTTTAAAGAAATTACATCTTAAACGATTTTAAATTATGACTCAAATTGTAATCTTAAATGGAAAATGGGCGCTGCCACGCCTTTTTAAAAAATTTATTAAAAAATTGTTTTTCTATTTACTAAATAATCATTTTTTTTTGTTTTTTAAATACTTCATTGCAAAACTAACTCCCGATTAATGATTTTTTCACGCGAGCACATTTTTTCCCCAAATTAACTGATCCACCCTAATGTACATGCATGCTGCTTTGCATTACTACGTTATTTATTTACTCACCTTGTTGTTTTTGCGCACATAATCTCAATTTGAATAGCACTCGTAATGTTTTACCGAGTCGTTGCATTGAGGTAAATCACAACCAACAACAAAAGCAAACTGAAAATAAAATAAAGAAGAAGAAGAAAAAAAGGTAAGTAAAATTGTATGCAAGTTCGATAAGTTAACTTAAAATAAGTACATTTACGATTGTTAAATATTTTCTTTCTTGTCTGCAGAGATTGTAATTCGCAATAATGTAGTGCAGTGATTTACATATGAATACATTTACGGCAACAGTAAAGCGTCGATATAATGGAAACAAGTTAAAATGATAAAAATGAAAAATTACTATAAAAAGATTTTTGTATTCGAAATTTATTATAAAACAAGTGATAAATAAATAAAATAGCATACTTAGAAGATAGAAACTAAAAAAATGTTTGACTATTGAATTTGTGAAATTTCGAAAAGCTGTTTTATTCAATTTTGTAGGTTCCAAAATTTTTTTTTTGTTATACGAAAAAATTTTGCTAAATGTATTAAGCAGCTTTTCACGCGCTGCGACGTTGCGTTGTCTAGTCAACCAATAAACTTCATTGCAAACTTGTTCTTCAAATCTAGGTTTCACTGTACATAAGCACCAACTCTGCATTTCTGGTAATTTCTTTTACTGCTGCAAATATTGACAACGATTTCAGTCTTCCTTATACATTCTCAATAAGTTGTTTCTGATTTGTTGTTTTTGTGCTTTTTTTTTTGCTCTCCATAAAAGTATTAAATTACGGAAGTGAGAATGCATAGCGTCTGTTGTTGGGCTTGCATACATACATACATATTTCCGCAATGAAGTTGGTATAGTTAAGCCCAGCCATAAGGCAATTTTCATTCACTTCGCTGGCAAGCCAAACATTGTGTTAATCGAAAATTGGCGGAAAGCAATAAGAAGCTGGAGTTCAAGGGTACTTTTGCATTTGCAAGTTAATGGACCGTTGGAAATTACGAATTAATTTTAAAATGACTTTGTGTTTACTTTATTTATGGTAGATTAATAATCTAAAAAAAAAAAAATAAAAAATCCTTGCTGAACCTTGCTCTTTTTGCAGCCAAAAGGTATTGAGTGGAATATGAGTGACTTTCGAGCATTTTTGGTAGATTGCAAGGTACTCTTATTTTCGAATCATTTTTATGATCATTTTGTCGTTTTTTTTTTCAAAAACAGAAGGAGGTTATGGTATGGCCCATCTTCAGTGTCATTTATTGTTCTTATCTGTCTGTGAATGTTTTCTTGCATTTGGAAGTTACGAATGTAGCAGCTTTTTCGTAAGTTATTTAAACGCTTCAAGTGTGGTACATATATTCCAAAAATCGTCCAGACCCAATCATTACTTGAGCGTTTTCTCCAAACCAGTACAGTCTTTTCTTACCCACTTTAAAAATTTGTTTGAACTTTTTCTCTATTACCCGAACGCAGCCAATTTTACAATAATTTTCAAATAACAAAAATGTTCGCAAAGTTTAGTATGCAAGAGGGAAAGAGCTTACAGCAACAATTGCCTCCACTTTATGTTCTAATCTGCCTCAGAATAATTTTGACACTTTTTTTGTTTGTATTATCCTCATTTGGTTAAAGAAAAAGAGGGAAAACTTATTTTAATGCACAACTCCTACGGCTGTACAACAAAAGCAGCAGGAGCAATGCAACAGTTGTTGTAATAAAAAAAACACACATTTCCAACAACATCTCACATTTTTTCACTGCTTTCATGACACTGTATTAAAGTGGCGCACTGTGGGGCATTTTGTTGAATTTAGTCTTAAAATAAAATATCGCGTCAAAGGTTATAGTTCATGCACGGAATCAGAAAATAGTTTCAAAGCTGCAGGATCTAACAAAACAGCGTATTCGAAAAAGTTTTGAAACTTAGTATCGAAAAAAGTGGTTTCAATTCGATTGTAAATTGGATTCGATTGGACACCTTTTAGTTTTTATGAAACTAAATTTGAATATAAAAAAAAAAAAATTCAGTGAAACTGTTTACTGAAAAGTTTTCGAAATTACATTATTTTGTTGAGATTTTTCAAAATTTTTTAAAAGCATTGTGAAAATTTTTTTTGGAATATTTAAAAAACGATTAAAAAATTTTTTAAAAGGGAAAACCAAATATTATTTTGATTTGAAAATATGAATATTAATTTTAATATAAATTAGAAATCTTTTCGGTTAATGATTTCAAAGTGCGAATATTCAAAACCAAATTATTTCATAAGATCAAGAACAAATACATTTCAAAACTGATTTCAAACACTTGTAAAATTATTATTATTATTTTTTTTTGTTTTTATTTTTTTGTTTTTTTATTTTTATTTTTTTGAGCTCAAAACCAGTTAACAATAGTTCTTAGTTTTGTAATAACTCAAGCAAAAAGTTTTTGTATTTGTAAAATTCAAAAAAATCTATATATATAAAATTAAAAGACATTTTCAATTTTTTTTTTGAATTTTTCAACTTTTTTTTATAAAAAAAATGTGTTAAATATTCTAAAATATTTTTAGAAAGTTTTGAATTTTTTTTAGAGATTAAAATGTCACAAAAAATTCTAGGTTTGAAAGTTTTTTTTTTCAAAACCTAAAAAATCATAGCTTGAACTTAACAAAAATTGTGGATTTTTGAACTGGAAAATAAAAGAATGCTAAATAATTTTATTTATTTTTGATTTTTTCTTATTTTGAAAAATATTTTTAAGTACAACGGTACAAAAGTTTTGTTTGTGTTTGACTATGGAAAACTTTTCTTCAAAATAAACCACAGTGCGACATGGCACAACAACATGAAATTGTATTTCTTAAGTGTTGTTGTGTAAATTCGAAAATATAATCAACAATGAGGCAAGGAAAAATCACAAAAAGAGGGTAGGTGTAACAGCAATATTAGCGAATAACAAAAGCACTATAATCCCAGTTGCAACAAAAACAACAAATAGCGGTAGCATTCAACATTTAACAAAGTTTTTGAAGCGTTGCATGTAGGACGTAAAAATAGACAGGACAAGCAAAAACCAAGAAAACATGAAAAAAAAAACCAATAAAAAGTGGAACAACAACATGATACTTAACAACGGAAAAAACATTTACAACAAACGCAGAGCAAATGTGGCATGCAACAAACAAAATATAATAGTAAATGTAATAAATGCAGTGAAAAGCAAAAAAAAAAAAACTGTGTTATGCGGGAGCGTTGCAAAACATGGACGGAAAAACAAGTTTGAGCAAGAGAATTGTGGGAGAAGTGGATTGCAACAATAGCAATAAATGAAAATAACAAAAAAAAAAAAAAAAAAAAAATATCAAAATAGAGCAAACAAAATTTACTTTGAGACGTAAATGACAACATTTCGGGCTTTGCAGATGAAAAGAATGTGATAAGGAAAGTGAGAGATCCGCAGAGGGCAACACTCCAAAAGATGCCCCAAAGAGTGTGCAAATTGGTATGAATTATGTGTAACCAAATAGAATGAGGGGAGCAAAAGCGAATGAATAAGCAAGTTGCGTATCCTGCATTTTGATTAATATCCGGCACACAGCTGCAAGCGTCAACCATAGCTACCGAGTAGGATATCGTCAAGTGGGCGAGACTGACTATGCACTGGTGAGACGACGACGATGATGACAACAAGAACGAGAACAAACAAGCCACCCGCTACAATATGTCGTACAACAATGGACAAAGCGTGACCCAGCAATATTATTTGGTATTGTGGCATAAACACATATACAAAATACAACAACTAATAACAGCAATAACAACAGCGAAAACAGCAACAACACAAAGTAAAAAAAACAGCTGGTAGAGACACCTTTTGCTTACAAATAGTTTGTTGAATTCAAAAGAAGCATGGAGAGAAAAAAAATCAAAAAAGAAAACTTGTTGCCAATGGTCATTCGTGCAACTGTATTGTGGCAAACTTGGCAAATACAAAAACAACAAAAGCAATAACAGTAATATCTACCTTCTTGTGGGAGTTGTAGTTGCGAAGAAATGGACTAAAAATTGTTGAAGTGTTACACAATTGTAAAAAGGGAAGGAATATGTAAGGGAACCGCTTATTACTTTATACTCAGCTGTGAGACTTAACTTTATTAAAATAATTATAAATAAAATTAATAAGCCTGAGACTTAGTTTTAGGGCATTATCAAAATAGCGAAAGAAATTTAAAAAACTGGATTAAAATTGGAAAAAATATATATTTTTCTTTCAAATCTTCTTATAAAAGGAAATCTTACAAATTAACGTTCCCAGCGAGTACAAAGCCGTCATATCCTATGTTCCACTCGGTATACATTTCATACGAAAACGTAATCAACAACATTTGCGCTCAATTCTCACCCTTCAAACTTTACGTATTTTAGCTGAGTTGCTTACCAAGTTTTCGCTGTAATGCAAGCGAACTAGGAAGTCTGTAAATAAAAAGGAAGCCAACAAACAAAATTGAAATAAATTTAAAAGTAAGAAAAGTAGCAAAAAAAAAGGTATTTAAAAGATAAAAGTGCAACAAAAATTGTGTTTGAATTGAATGCTGTCGAATACGAGAAACGAGCGAGTGAGTGGTGGAGTACATAGTGAAATTCGCAGCAAACATTGTAATAAAGTGAAAATCCAGTTGTAACAGCAGCAGCTTTTACATTTATTATTATTCTTTTTGTTCTTGGTGTTGTTAGTATTTTATTTGCACACAAACTCTTTGGGGTCAACTTTGAATATGAATGGGGGCGAAATTTATTAACAATTTGTGGTGTTATTTGCAGAGTGGTTTCATTTATGTGGCACGTAGGGGGTTAAGCGGTCTGGGTATTGTAAGAATAGAGAGAAAATGTGAACTTTAAGTATAACTATTGTAGGGCAGGAAAATCACATTGCCTGATTTGAATAGACACGTAGCCTTATAGGCATAGTTCTCTGTTTAAAAGTACTTAGCAGCAAAATTAAAGCGAAGAAGACCAAATAACATAAAATAAAAAGAAATAAAATAAAATAAAATAAAATAAAATAAAATAAAATAAAATAAAATAAAATAAAATAAAATAAAATAAAATAAAATCAAATAAAATAAAATAAAATAAAATAAAATAAAATAAAATAAACTAAAATAAAATAAAATCAAATAAAATAAAATAAAATAAAATAAAATCAAATAAAACAAAATAAAATAAAATAAAATAAAATAAAATAAAATAAAATAAAATAAAATAAAATAAAATAAAATAAAATAAAATAAAATAAAATAAAATAAAATAAAATCAAATCAAATAAAATAAAATAAAATAAAATCAAATAAAACAAAATAAAATAAAATAAAATAAAATAAAATAAAATAAAATAAAGTAAAATAAAATAAAATAAAATAAAATAAAATAAAATAAAATAAAATAAAATAAAATAAAATAAAATCAAATAAAATCAAATAAAATAAAATAAAATAAAATCAAATAAAATAAAATAAAATAAAATAAAATAAAATAAAATAAAATAAAATAAAATAAAATAAAATAAAATAAAATAAAATAAAATAAAATAAAATAAAATAAAATAAAATAAAATAAAATAAAATAAAATAAAATAAAATGAAATGAAATGAAATGAAATGAAATGAAATGAAATGAAATGAAATGAAATAAAATAAAATAAACTAAAATAAAGTAAAATAAAATAAAATAAAATAAAATAAAATAAAATAAAATAAAATAAAATAAAATAAAATAAAATAAAATAAAATAAAATAAAATAAAATAAAACAAAATAAAAAAAAAAAACAAAATAAAATAAAATAAAATAAAATAAAATAAAATAAAATAAAATAAAATAAAATAAAATAAAATAAAATAAAGTAAAATAAAATAAAATAAAATGAAAACTTGCAAGAAAAGAACATAGAGAAACTTGTAGAAAATAATAGCTGTCAAAGATAAAGATAAAATGAAGTAAAATAGAATTTTTTTGACTCTGTTAAAGGTAATAGTTCCTATCCTATTAGTGAAAGAACTTGGTTCACTTTCGTGTTTGTATTTGCACCGCTGGGTAAACTGTCGTTATCTCAACTTTTCAAATATATAGTCTATTTAAAAAAACTTTCTAAGAACCAACTAAAACTCCGCTCAATAAACTTGACTATGGAATAATTTTTCAATTCGCTAAAATATTTTTGTGCTGAGGTAAATTGTGCGTCTTTGTAGTCAGTGCAGGTACTTTTGTTGTTGTAAAGAAAGGTGAACGTAAAACTTTTACAATGATATCTTTTGACTGTGCCATTCACACATTGGTTGTGCCTGGTCGCTTGTGTGTGTGTGCGTGCATTTGAAACATAAATACTAACAACAAATAAATTGTGTGTGCAACAAATTTTCCTTTCACACTGCACCAACGGATTTTGTTGGAAATCCTAATTGCGTTTGTGCTTTTTCGCATTCACCATCACTCTGGCCACTTGCTATGCGCTGCCCGCACTACATTCACTTGCCACATGCCGCTGCTACAAACACTTGGCGACGCAACCTTTTCCACAATTGAGGTAAATACAATTTGTCATTGTAAATTTACTTTTATTTGGCAGTATTTGTGTTGGGCGAAAACTTTGTCCAACGCTTACAAATGACCAACTGCAAGCAATGTTGCCACAAATGAGCGTGCAACAAGGCGTGCGAGTGTGTGTGTGTGCTCGAAGCTTTACTCAGTCACGGCTATGCAATCCGCAGCTTATGATGGCCATTTTAGCTCGTGGCGAGCTGATAGCAACTTTTACGAAATTTTACAGCGACACTTAGCAGAGTGCCATGGCGTTAAAGACCACTTTGAACCCGGCAAGTTCGTGTTTTTTTTTTTTTTTTTGAACTGTCAAAGAGTTGTGTGCATTTTGAGTTTGAGTTTGTGCATTTTTTTGGTTTTCTCTGTGCAAAACTTTCACAAAACTTAGTTATCGTTCTGAGATACAATTTCGTTCAAAATCTCATAATTTTTGTGTAAAAGCTTGACGCCAAATTGTATTAATTAAGAGGCGCTTAATTGGATTTTAAGAAAGTGAAAATATAGAATGTTGTTGTTGTAAATCCAAACTAGTCACAATTTGTTTACTTCATTGTTCCTTTGTATAGAATGAGCAGGCGTATCTTAAGGCGGATATAGTTTGATTACCCTTTCCTGGAGGTGGGATTTAATGTTACAACAAAGTCAAGTAGATGACTAGAGGAAGGCCATGAGCTTTTACTTTAAAGCTGTTTAATGCATTAGATTGCTACGATTTACAGCGAATATTAGAAGAAAATTCTATAAAAGATTTAGACGAAGAAGAAATGTGTCCAGCTCTGAACTGGTGTCTTCAGAAAATGAAAAGAACGTTACCAATTTCAGAGACGAGTAGGTACTCATTCATTATTCGTGGAATATTATTTTACCTCATTTATATTGAGAAGGTCAAGTCAAGACTTCATTAGATTCCGTTTCCTCTCTTTATGGTGTTCGTGCTTTCTACGGAAGGATGAATATGGTCGTACCCTTCCTGGCCAACTTATCGTCTCTACATTTGCTTTCAATATAACTGTGGTCAATTACTATTAGAAGGTGTTGTAGAGCATTGGTCGGCAAATCTAACCCGTGCGGGGATTACGCTCTTCACATATATTCTTACACTCTTCTGATGAGAGCGAAAAAGCACTTGCCGCACAGTGGTACGTACTGTCGCTTTGTTGATTGTTTTATGTGATAGTAAATTATTCGCGATTTAAAATGAATGAAAGAGAAATTCTAAATAATAAATAATAAATAAAATAAAAACGCCGACCACTGTTGTTCCCGGTTCCCATCATTAGTAAATGGCATTGTGGTTTTCTAGGGCTTCAAAGAGAACTCTTGCCCGAAGTCTGGGAAAAGGATAACCTTCCAAGCTGCTCCAGTGAATATGTGACCTGCTTCGTACTTGCCAACGACTACTTTGGGAATGCTCTTTTATCTCCTAATGTAAGAAGTAGCGAAAGCAGAAGTGGTGGAAGAGATCTAGGGGCTGTGGAATAGGGAAACGGAAAAAAGAAGTGAAGATAATAAACATTAACGGGGTCCTGCCAATGTCTGTAGAGTAATTCCCAACTATTATCATTGTTAGGTAGGGCAATTTTTCCTCAATGGAAAGAGGATAGTACTGTTAGCAGCAAGAGTTTCTAAGAAGAATTTAAGTGACTACCTCATTTACCAAATTTTAGACGAAAGAAAGAGCTAGGATAGATTAGACCATTCGCATTGTCAATAGGGCAATTAGCAGAAGGGCAGACTTCTTGAGTGAAGCGCGCAAAAATGCGAAAAAGTTCCGCTTTACTAAAAGAAATATTTCCTATGAGCAACAACAACAACAAGATGAGTATTCTACAAATCGCTCTACGAATTCTGCTCTTCTCTCTCACTCACACAAAGGAAATCGCCACCAGTTTTCTGATATTTCTTAACTTGATTTGGGATGGCCTTAAAGCTACAACCGGCAGTGACAATGGAGGTTTTCTCTCAGCTAATACTTGGCTGCTTCCAACCTTTCATACCCAATTCCAAATTCCTTCAACATCTTGTCTAAGTGCACGACTATGTCCACCCATTTAAAAATATCTTCAAATCATACACTCACTTTGTTGTTGGCATAAGAAACCAAAATTGAAGACTAAGGAAATAACAATACTAAAACAATTCGGGGTTGAATAATTAAAAAACTTTGTTTCAATTAAAGTAACTACATTTTGGTCATTTGTTTCTAAGCTTTTATGGTTACAGTTCATAATAGTTATTGTTGTTGTTGTTGTTCATGTGCGCACTACAAAATGGTAGGCGAAGTTCATTGCGGTTTGAGGCTTAAATATCTTTTATTGTTATTGCAGTCATTGTTGTAGTGATAGTTGTAGTTGTAAAAGTTTTAACAAGATCAACAATTTTAATAAATAAAAAGCTGTTAGGTACATTCGAACCTTGATGAGATGCGCGGGTGGATGGCTGAGGAGAGTAGACACTGCACTAATTGTTGCTGATTTGGTGTGTGTTGTTGTTGTTGTTGTTGTAAACGTTGACACTGCACTTCCGGTTTTTAGAAGTACCGTTTGTGTTGTTGTTGTTGTTGCTATTTTTGTTTGCACATGCAAGGCGAATCTTACTTGTGTGTGGCACGGTTGCTAGCATGTCTGTACTGTAATGATTACGGCAACGTTGCTAAGATTCTAGAGCATAGTTGATACCACTCAATGACAGACAAAGCTCGCGGATAACTCTGGTTTTAAAAGTTCTCTTAATAACTACTGACGTCTGCGGGTTAGGGGATTAGAAGCTGACCGAGTTTGTAAGAGTTGGTTGGAATCTATATCGGCCCCGCTTCCGGTATCCACGAATTCTTCGAACCAAAACAGTCGGCCTAGTAACACAAAATGCTTGAGACCAAGCCATCTTCAACCTGATTCAACTCCTTGGAGTCCCTAACTGCGCCATAGAACTGAAATGAAGCTTTGGTTAAAAGCTTCTTTAAGCTTATTTATGTACCAAAATTTTACATAGAGAGCGGTTCGGGTAGTTTGTATTCCATAGAAATGAGATATCCAGCATTCTAATCCCAAATTTATTTTCTTCTTGGAAGAGATATTGAAGCTAGCTGAAGAGCAAATGATTTGAGCAGTACCGCTAAACGGCACAAAGGCAATGACTTGCAACTTGATGGGTGATATATGGACATGATGGATCCCACGTCGAACTAACCATTTTCAAATTTCTTACGAAAGGAGGCGGTGAGTTTACCTAGAAAGTTTCATTGGTCATCCATGATCGTGTCATCGTTCCTGAGACATCCGGCCATGTATCACAAGAAAGTGTCTGAACCGCTCCGGAAATTTATTGTAACTTTCGAAAACACTCCCCAAAACCTTCGGAGAGTGTTTTTGTTGCTTAAAAACAACATAGGTTATCAGAATTTTATCAATTTCCGTCTAGCTTCTCGTGGTCATTCATCCCATAACCTTGCTATACGTACTTCACGGAAAAGCCATAGACTGGGTAACGCTGCTTTCCATTACTCCCAAGCTCAGTCTGGTCTATTAAGCTAGAAAAAAATTAAGGAGAGAGCCTGAGTGCGAACCACTTATGTGTCGGAAATATAAGTTTTCAGTAGCAGGAGCTAAATTTATCAAAAAATCAAGTTTCCTTCAGTGACTAATGCTCCCAAATCTTTCGGTATGCTCTCATTTTGGAGCTCTGGTGACAGGCAAAAGTAACCACAAACTTTATTGGTGTTGTTGCTGCTGGAAAAGATGTCGCTATTGCCGCTCGTTAGCACATCCCGCAGTTGAACTGAGTAAAGTGGTAAACTATGTGCATTGGCACTACTTGCGACAAACAATACATGCCACACACACACATACACACGCACACACACATACATATATCCATGCACTTACAAATAAAACTTGCCTTGCGCTCAACTCACGCCATCAGCTCTTCTTCATTCAACGCAAAACTCATTCATTTCGTGCACACTGGTGGCAAGTTACGTAAAATAGGACGAACTGCCAGCATGTTGCATGCGGTTAGTTGCAGTTTCTTGCCACTGTTGCCACCAACGCGGTATGCCGCAACCGCAATAATATTTGTGCTTGAATATGTATTAGTGTGCATGCTAACGTTGTGTAAGTGTATGTGTGTGTATGCGTGTATGTTGTTGTTGTTAGCTTATTTGCATGTCATCTTATTTGTTTGTTACTTCTTTTGCATTCTTTTCTTGCGTTTCAATTGCTTCTACTTTTGCTATTTATGTAAGTGTTGTTGTTGCTTTTGCGTGGTTGTGCCACATTTGTATGTTTTGCTGTTGTAGTAAACTTTTTAGTAGCTATCACCGTGGCTTATTTATGCGCTACAGTAAGTATGCAAGTGTGTATGTGTGCGTGAAAAAAATATGTCTTTTAATTAATTTGAAAAAGTTGTGTGAGTAAACGCAGAGTTGCATGCTGTCGGATGTAATTGATTAATACAATCGAATATATTTTATGGTTGACTGGGCAACGCTCTAACTTAGAATGTTTTTAAAAATGAGCGATATTAGAGTTTTTTTCTTAAAAAGGTTCCTAATAAGCATTTCTGCTATTATACATAAGCGTTATATAAGCGTTTTTGTTATTATTCTATTTGAAGTTTTGAAATAAACTTTTTTTACTTTCCGAAAACAGTTTCTATAAATCATTTAACTTTACAAATGATAAGCAAATGTTTTAGTAAGGTCTCGAAAAATATTTATTTATCTAGAGGAAGATTTTTTTAAATTTTTGGAAGAGTCTTACATGCCTTTGTTTATAATCAAAATACGGTTTTCATTACTAAATGCTTACTTTTTAAACGAAAAATAAGTATTTTGTAAACTTGCCGCCAATTTAAAAAATTTGAAATAAAAAAAATATACTGCAACAGCGTCTATAATCCCGACAATGTCAGAGTTGCCTGCTCCTCATCGCTTTCCAAAACAATCAAGATTCTACAAAATGTAACCACCTCAACTTTTTATTACTCATGACCCACAACGCAATGGACGCATAGATCTTAAGAAAAAGTCTTCAATTTGAGACTCCTGATGAATTTCTGCTCCTTTATACTCAACGCATATAGTATGTATGTATGTATCCGCCATCCTTTGATTTCACTGACTACAGTCTTCTCGATTTAGAACATACATAGTTTTCAATAGAAGTCATTGTTTCCTTTGTCTCACTCAAAGTGGTTGTATGTTAACGTAATACCGTTGACACTGCTAGATTGTCATTCAATTTGCATGCCACAGAGTTGACATGATTCATAGCTGTGCGCACGAAACTGTACTACATGCACATTAGACGGGGTGGAAAACATTTTTTTTTTTTTTTGAATGTGGATCGATTGATATTAGTTTTCGAAAAGGTGGGAAAGAGCGCCATCTACCTATCTAATAAAGACGCAGATTAAAGGCAATTGTCCCACATTACGGCCAAACGATACATCTAATTATAAACCGTTATAGATGTATGGATAAGTATGGCCAAGCGAAAGGGCAGTCAATCAAAATAATTTAAAAAAAAAAATAATTAATTTTAATTCAAGAAAATCCATTTCAAAAATTCACCAACACATATGCCAGACATATATTCACCTACATAGCCATTGTTGTGTGAGCAGACATGCCATGCATTTTACGAGCTGTGTGATCGGCTCTTACTATGAGCGCGAAGAGTTGGTAGTGGACCAATGAGAAGCAAGTATTCACACCAGCGCCACTGTTTGAGTAAATGTGTACGATTAGCAGTGTCAGCGGCTCTCCAGAGTGTGCGCGAAGAGTTTTATGGTTGAATTACAATCACGGGTGAACTCTAGTATGTAGTAGAAAAAAACATGAAGATGAAACGAACGAAGAAGAGGAAGGGAGATAGGGAAGGGAAAGTAAGAGAAAGAAAACTGAGTGAGAAGGGCAAGCGAATAGGAATCGAGTGAGGACGCGGAAAGAGAGTAGTGTTTAGAAGAGTTCGATGATACTACTGGGTAAGATACTGACTACCTAGGTAGGGCTAAGTAGCGCTACAACAACAACAACAACAACAGCAGAGTAGAATTTACGAAAAGTAGGCAAGTCTAGGTTTAAACAATGTCTGCTTGGTATACAAATGTTGTACATAAGTAGAGGAATTTTCTGAAACGAGTTGAAAAATATTTTGAAATGCGGTGATCTTTTACTTAGTTTCGACTACCGATTTCAATTCCAATAAACTCACTACCCGTAACATCTCTACTATATACACATTGAAGCTATTTTCATAATTAGCTGCCGCTACGCATTAACTATTTAGTGCACAAACATAAATAAATAAATTTACACAATTGCCTTACTACCTTTTTCATGTTGCAGCGTTTAAATTAAATATCTGCGTAAATATGTAAGTTAATATTTTAAACGACAGAAAATAAATTTTAAACCAACATTCACTTAAATGCGAGTGGGCGTTGCACTACCACTGCGATAATTTTTATTTTTTTTTATTTATTAATATGTCAAATACATTTTATATTAATCTTTATGGGCTATAAAATGGTTACATATAAAGATGTGTGTGTATGTATGTATTTGTGTGTGTTTTTATTTAAGGAATAATAAAATACAAAATACAAAAAAAAAAATAAAACATTTTCAATGTTGTACCTCGCAACAAAAGCTGTACGCATTGCAGCTGTAAGACCACACTCTCTCTTTTGTGATTGAAATGTCTTTGCGTTCTTGCAGATTTTTCATATGCGCGTGGTTGACTATTTTCCATAAGCTAGGGTAGATATGTGAGCGGTCGGGGATTCCTATTTCGAAAAAAGTAACTTATAAAAATTGAGCTAGAAAACGTTTTCCAAAAACGGCGAACAGACGCCCTTCGGAAGATACCACATGCAATAACAGGAACGTCTTTAATTACTTTTAGAATCGAAAAGGGCTGACTTGGACCAAGTATAAGTAGAAGTAGCAGATCTGTAGTTAGGAATATATCACACAGCTTTTGAGCCTTGATTGCTGATCATAACTACAACGTCAGAAGCATATACAACCCTGAGAAAGCCGCTCGCTCCACTGTCTTCTAATAGTTCATCTATGTATATTTGCTTATACTCCACACTGCCTCTAAAAAGGTTTTTCAAACCAAAAGTACCACCTTTATACTAGCCTCAAAAGCTATAGAAATATTTATTTGTAGTATGCGTGTTGTGTCGGATGTTGGTACTCGTACTGCTTTGACTTAATTCAACGCGATATGAGTTGGATCGTACAAACACTGCAGGAATGTCAAGTGTGGCATTAATATTTCAACGTTTACGACACGCATGCTGTGCATTAATGTGATTTAAAGCTATAGTGTGGCATGCCACACAACACATATGACCAATTCAATTAAACGATTTTTTTATATTTTTTTATTATTATTATTATTACATATAAATTAAAATATTACACACATATTGTGTGATGACAAGCATTTACATGGGAGTGTGAGAAGTGTGAGCTTAAGTGCGTGTGTGAGTGAGTGCAACAAATTAGCTCTACAGAGAGTGGTAAAAGATTAATCCCTTTCGTCTACTGTCTTTGCTATAATGCATCAGAAGTAGTCCCTGGTGGGCATAGTTGGATAGGTAAATTTTATTATTTTATTTGGCTAGACGTGGGTTAAGGTGCTCATATAGAACAAAAAGGGTTGCGTCTGACAGTACTCGAGCTTACTCAGTCTCCTCATAGGACTTGCTGAAACAAAACTAGCCCGTAGAACTTACATAAAAATGCCAAAGCTCTCATTAATATCATACTCCTTGCCAACTGATTCCGCACCCATCCTATACTGGTCGCATCTTTTGTGTTGCACCCACTGGTTTACAATCATAGCACTTATGCTACACTTACGTGCTTGTATGAATTTATTTAAAATACTTTTACTCATGCTGATATGAAAACTTATTTTAACGGTCATAAAATTAAAAAGTTATAGTTATAGAATAAAGGTAGAAATTTGTATTTGTATTGCAAATAATGACGATGAATTTTGTTGTGAATGTAGTAAAATGTGCATTAAATTTATCATGCAAATATAGGACATTCAAGAAGAAATAGCTTTGTTAAGCGCAAGCCAAGTGTGCGCCACAAATCGCTAAATATACTATGTTTTATACATGAACGAAGACTAATCTTTTGTAAAATTGTAAGAAAAGTTGATATTATCAATCATCAAACTTTTTAGAATTTTTGTCCCTATGTATGTATGTTTGTTCGCGCATCACTCAAAAAGTGGTTTATGGAATTCAATTTAACTTTTTTTGTTGTATTACTAGATATTTAGCTTAAAATCTGAAATATCACTTGTGCAGATAGCCTGATCAGTTTCAGAGATATCGACCGATGTGTGGACCAATGTGACACAAAATGTGTTAAGTGCAATGTGACTATCAAACGAAAGTTCCTCAAGTGTCCCTATAAAAATTATGCAAATTTGTTAGATCTGGGTCCTTACTCTGTAGCTCTATTCTAATTATTAATATTCTAACTTTTTAGAAAAGCGATTACCTAGGCTCTTCTACTGTAAAAATAATTTCTTGATGAAAAAAAGACTAATTGCTTTTTTATAATCATAAGAAAACATAATTTCCTAACTTTCGAACGCTTTGGCAACCGTTTTCGCAATAGTGAGTAACAAATTTTCTACAATCGAAAGGTGATAAAATGAAACTCGAACAACGAATGGGTTCTACTCGAAGATTTCTTACAAAGTATAAATCACTCGAAAGTTAACAAATTTTCTTTCGAATAGAACTACAGAGTAAGGGCGCTGAATCTGCTGATTTTCATACTTTTGAAACAGATTAGTTATCTTGGTTGTCTTCCTTAATAAATTGTCAGAAAATTGTTCCAATATATAACTCTGAACTCACATTTTTAATTTTATATTGAACACCATTTCGAAACACGTCTCTCTGCACTTCGTAATCCCGATGACTTGCAAGTTATGATCACATATTTTTACACACATCAGGCATCACTGAACGCTAAGTAATCTACATAAAACATTTTTGTTTATTTATGTGTTAATTAAATTACTGGATTTTAAAGTCAGCAAAGATTAATCAATGCATTTACTCATTGTTGCATAAATTCTTAGTTCATTCATGCATACATACAAACATTTGCAACTTTATTTATTTATCTTTATAAATAGTTTAAATCTCTTCATATATACTTCTAGCTGATATTAAATATCAATTTCTTATTTTGAATTTTAATTGTAAGATTGATTTAATTATTTTTATTTGCTTTTTGCTGCAATAGTAACTGAAATTGCAATTTGAATGAGTAAATATTTGTTGTTTAATAGAAATTTATGTAGCAAATATCAATTTGGCAGGGTCAGCTGTTTGGTTGTAGATTATTTATGCGAAATTTGGAAACAATAATGAGCAACAATGATGTAGCAGGCATTTTGATGTGGCAATGAAAAGCGTAATAATTACCTATTCATATGGGAATGGCTTAAGTTTAATAAGTATGTAGTATGTATGTACATTAGACCGAGTCAAGTTTTTATTTATTTTTTTCGCTATTCGTTTTTGAATTTCTAATAAATGTTTGAAGTGAAAACCTGAATCATGCCTTCATGTGTATGCCTGATGGACATTTTCATTACAGTTTTTTTGTGGGGAATTTAATGCACTACTAAAGTGTATACAACGTAAATTTTTTTTTTTCTTTTTTTTATCGATTGTTTGGTAGTTCTAATTTTAAAATGAGATAAGCCCTAAAAACTCACAAAAAAAAAAAAAAAAAAAAATTCAATATCCTTTTTTCAAAAACATAATTATTTTATTGGTCAGTCTAATGTACATAAATGCACTTTATATGTATTTAATTACTCATGAATATAGTGCAAATTTAGCAAATCCCAAAAAGGTTAAATGTCATATGAAAAGCTTTCATTGACCTGCACATTTGCGTAAGCTTACACATATGTACATACATATGCACATACACACGTTCATGCATTTGAGTGATTTGCCCTATTTAAATTTTCAATTCGGAAATAATTTGGACAAATTGCTGAATTACTAATCGTGTGATTAATTGATTTTTAACACCATACATTTTATTGTTGTAGTTGCGTATTAGCATTTTGAAAGTTTATTCGAAAAGTACAACAAATATATGTATGTATGTACATATGTGTATTCAATATGTTGCATATGTGTAAGCGCTTATGTGTTCAAAGCGTAATTCAAATTAGGTAACACATTAATTTATTGTAATTTCTTGGTATGCTATTGTTAAATATTTGCTATATAGAGGAGATAGAAATTACGTAATATTATAATTATTATTATTAGTAGGTATTACTTCAATATAATTTTGGCACAATTTCGAGGAATAAATAATAAGAGAAAACAGTTTCGCAGTGGAGAGTGACTTGTAGCTGGGAGCTAAAAGATATCGTGATATTAGGATCCCTACTTAGCAACTTCCCTGTCCAATGAGTCATATGTGACTCGCGAGAGTATTTTGAAATAAGTTCATGAATCACATGTGAATCATTTGTCTATACAACAGCAGAAGATGGTCCTTTATGCCCACATGTGACTCATTGAAAGTGGTAAACATGGTGTTTTGCTATGTTCATGAGTTACATTTGACTCACAAAATTATTTATAAAAAATAATATTTTATAATACATATATGTATGTATGTTCCTATTACCCAGTTAAGCAATAAAAAAGACTAGTGGACGTGGGGCATACACAAAGCGCTTTGTATGGGGACAGTGAAGTGGTTAGTTGTGGAGAGCCGAGATAGGATGAATGATGGCCTACAGGTTTAAATAATATTTTTGAAGTGGCATTAATGAAGCCACAAAGTAGCTGAAAAATAGTGTTTGAATGAATATTGAAACCACTTTCTGTGCATCGTGCCATCTTCAGTGTCATTTTATGTGCTGAAAATATAAAATTGGACGATAAAGATATCACAGATGAGAACTTAAAATTAATTTTTAGTTATAATTCCTCACCTTCTCATAACGTTTATTGATTTTGTATGCCATACATTACCCGAAGGTAGACCCCTTAATTCAAGTAGAATAGTCTTCACACAAATTCTTTTGTTTCTCTAAGAAATATAGTTCACAGAAAACTATAGGAGTCATCAATGAGTCAGAAAAGAGTCTTACATAGGAGAATTTATGCTCTTTATGAGCCTTATTTCGAAGCTCATATAATTCCATTTGCCATATAATTCTGAATATGAGTAACACCTATACGGCAATTTTTTGTCTCATAATCGCCACTTATTGGACTAAAAAAATACTCATTTATCAAACAGATTCAGAGTCATTTTTGACTGTTACAACAGTTTTCACATCTTTAGGACTCATTTCGGACTGGTAAATTAGCAACATTCCGAGAATGTGTGTGTGGCTTTAGAGGATTTTTTGTTTAACTTACTTTTGAGGTGGTAACAAGAAAATAATCTTTTTAAAATTAGAATCGAGTCACTGTGACATCGATGAAATCAAGAGCTGAGTATGCTGCTGTACAACGAATATATGAGATCTGCTGTAAGAGAACTTAAGACCTATGACTTATGATACAACTACTCTCTCTTCCAGAAGCTGACAAAATGAAAAGGAAAAGTAGTATTAGATATTACTGCGCCTGACCAAGACTGCGCCTACATTATAAATACCTTGCTTCTCCTCGTACGTGGTTTTCACCCACTACTTACTGCTAATAGTATACGTTTCAATTTATAGCTTTAATTAAGTTTTTCTCAACCAAAGCGCAACAACAATTTACTTAGTTGAAATATTAAAGCCTACCTACCACTCTCTACTCCATTTGTCCACATAAATTCCACTCGAATCCATTAATAACAACGCTTTACAACACTGATGGCATATTGAAACTTTAAAGTGCCATTACCACTACTTAAGTCTATCCCCCCTTAATCGCAAGTATCTGGCTTTCTTTAATCTCGTCCTTTTTTCAGTTTTCATAAATAGTTTGCAAAACTTGTCTGACCTCAAGCAACGTTTACCGATTGTTACGAGTTGTAAGTACGCCGGCAAGGCAATATGGCAGCGTACTGTCAGCGTTAGATAACGATAACGTTTAAAAGTAGAACAAAAAGTGTGGCTGGCTAGTGAAGCGTGCAAAAGTAAAGCTCATCGTTAAAACTTTAAAGCGCTGTGTGCGCTTCAAACGCTTTTTGTTTCAATATTTTATGCTGTGATTTTCTGAAATATATTTTTCCTTAGTCTATCTTCCATTTTTTTCGGTTTTTGCTTGTCATTGTGGAGTTGCGAAAGTTTTTTGGTTCACGGCAAGTTTCTCAACTATTTACTTATATACAAACACAGGCATATTTGTTTACATACAGCAAAACGAAAATATTTATGAAGAAATAACTGTTGTTATATTCTTTAGATGTCTTTATAACTGTAAAATTATGTCATAGTTCGTTAAGTTACTGAGCGCGTTGAGATAAAGCTTCCGTATGCATTGCGTATACGCTCCTTGTGAAATAGCTGAAGCACTTAGAACAACGCTAAAGGAAAGAAGCAAGGTGAGGGTGAAAGTTATAACAACTTAAGTTTGTCCAATTCCGATGTAATGGTTTGGTCCCGAAAACTCCGCCATGGATCTGTGCCCCTGTTCACCACACACAGATTTCCCTTAAGACTATGATTTCGGTTCCGTCAAATAATTGTTTTCAAATATTTCTATTCGACTTGTTTTGTTGCTTTTTTCGACAAGTTGAGATACATATTTTGGAACGATTTTCTCCGGTCCTCAAACCAAATTTGAGAAGGGATGCTGGGAAGCTATTTAGTCTTGATTTTACGCCGATAGCCTCTGGTACTAGCTCGACTGCTTCGGGAGTAATTTCTTTGACACCGACGAACTCTCGGGTAGCGGGCCTTGAACCAGGAACCACTGTTCTATTTGTAACACCTAAACACTGGGATGAGTTCGATATCCAATGGTTTATTTTAGTTATTGTTTTAGTTCCTGGCGTAGACCTGTATTCCATTTTAATGTTTGTTCTGTGTTCATGCCAGATTTTGTTCAGGTTTAGGTAGAATTTAATTTTTGAGCTTTCGGTTCCATTGTTGGCTCTGTTGTTAATTGATTACACTTTCGCTTTTCTTACGATTTCCGTTCCCATTTCAGCTCAACCTTTGAAATGGGATGTTGTTTGGTTACGATGTCTCTTCAGATCTTGTTTCCCGTTGCAGTTCAAATTTATCCTTGGGGTTCGTTGCGGTTGAGGTTTACATTGCACTAAATCTGCTGTTTCCGTTACGGTGCCGCTCCGGGGACGGGTACAGCCTCTCTTTCGATTCCGGACTTTATTCCGATTTCACTTCCAATTCCAGATTGGCACTCGATTCCCAATTTCGATTGGTTAACATTTTTTTTCAGATTCGAATTTGGTTCTCGGTTTCTTTTGCGGATACAATTCCTTTTTGATGTACATTCAGTCATATGTCCAGCTTACATTATGGCCTCGCTTACGGTTGTAGCTTGTGGAGCTTTTAATTTGGTTCCACTCTTATATTGTCCTCCAATTACCAAGTTCTCCTCAAATTCTGAGTTTGCTTTCGCTTTCGGGTTAAGTCTCAGTTTTAGTTCAGGTTTCTCTAAAGATTTTACGATCATTCTGTTCCAGTTCTCATTCCGCTCCTGTTCCATTTTACTTTAGTTTCGGCTTATGATTTTGTTTCGCTTCATTTCCGGGCTTCGGTGTCAGTCCCACTTTGCATTTTTGTAACGCTTCTGTTCCACTTTTATTTCGGTTCAGACTTCTGTTCCAATTTCCTCATATTTCTTTGATTCCAGTTTAAGTATCTTTCGCTCCCATTGCAGTACAGATGTTAGTTTAAATTTTAGTTCAGGTTGGAGTTGTGGTTTCGGCTTTTGATCTGGTTTCAGTTCTTTGGTTTTAGCGCCTACCAGAACGACTGGTATGGGAACGATTTCTTTTACCTCTCGATTATACGCTTGGTCCTTAATTCTCTGAGGAAACCTCTCAAATCAAGCACCACCAGCACTTGAGGAAAGATTAAACAGCCGTTTTGCCCAACTGACTAAAAATTTACTTTGCGACAGTCCATCAAACAGAGAAAGCGGGCAAGCGGACATTTAGTTTTCTAATGTCCCAAATTTTCGCTAGCCAATATTGCATGTCATGTCTTGTTTGTCCAGTAAACACACTCAACCGACTCACCCATATTATTCATTCAACCGCAAAGAAGTTAAAATATTGCAATCAGCATAAATGCCCCAACGCTCATACCTTACGCAAAATCACTCAAAAAACTCCCCCACTGCCCGTTCGGTGTTACGTACCACGGAAATGTGGCCTGTACAATGATGGCAATTCGACTTGCAAAATGCATTTCCGTTTCGTGGCTTGACAAACAAACTGTGACTCAAAAGTGGAACGTGACCGTACTGAACAAATGAAAAAGCATACGCACACTTGGCAGTATGAGCGAGGAATGCATTTTGTGGAGGCGACAAATTTTCAAATTACTTTTCTGATTCACAAACTTTTGTGTACGACAACGTTAAAAGGATAAAGTTTTTAAACTGCAACAGCAAACGCTGTTTAATTTTAAGAACTTTCCACATTTGTTATGCAGCATAGCAGCAGGAGCAATAGTATCACACACACAAACACACACAGACACACACACATACCTACAGCAAGCCAAGCAAATACAAAAGAGCGCACTGATGAAGCCAAGCAGCCGATGAGCTTCATTTGGCCACTTGAAAAAGTTATTCAGAATTAATAACTAAATTTTTGTTTTAGCTTTTTTTTTTTGGCTTTTTAGGTAGAATTTAAGAGGAACAACAACAAATACTTTCACTAGAGACAATGCCATGCGTTTGTATTCTTCGCGTGTCCTCCGCACTTCGCTTGCCACTGCCCAAGTGCTAAACTTAAATCTGTATGCAAAAGCTTAAGATTTGTGCTCACTAAGTGGAACACTGGCATGCAAAACGAAAAAGTGCTGATGAAAGGATTTTGAGCGCAGAGACATAGTTCGCTCTTGTTATTGTTTTTGTTGCTTTCAATATAACAAAAACAATGTGAGTGTTCATTTGCACGCAACATGGAACTAAGTGAAAGCAGCGAAATGTTTTAACTAATTTTCATTTCTTTTGCCGTTGTTGATTGCTCTACCATTGAGTATGAATTAGTTGAAGGATATTGCTCAATAATAAAAGATTTTCATTACTAATTGAGCCACAAGTGCTGACATAGATTCGTGGTAAAGTGGGTAAAGTAGCGATAGTACTTATGGTAGTATGGCAGGTTTTATCGATATCGATAGTTAGTAGAAGAATTCTCGATAGTCATAATATTACACTACTTGTGCCTTGACTGTTTCGCTTGAGTCAGTGATTAGGAGATAAGGGTTAAATGCCTTCTGTTTTTTAATTATTTATATTATATTATCAGCCTACGCCGAAAATTTTTCAATTAATTTTTTTCCTCGGGACTTTAGGATTTTCCTCCATATATGTACATTTATTAACTTCCTCTTTTTTATATGCAAAAAGAAAATGAAGCTCTTCAAAAAAAAAATTGCCAAAAATCAGCCAAATTTCTTACAGACTTAAAGCGTACTCTTTATGATACCTACTGAAATTGAACGGGCTAGAAATCTGCATACTCAAAAAATTCTAAAAATTCTGAGAAAAGATTTGAAAATTTCCACGAAAATTCCTCGAAATTTTGCGAGTTTTTCACATATTTTTGTGTCTTAAAAGAAATTAGCTAAAATAAAATTGTTGGAGTCCAAAATTGTGACAGCTGCCAAAAAATGTGTGGATACATATTTATGTGAGTGACTGTATGTTGGACGGTCAAAATCGCTCAGGCGGTTAGATGGCTATTTAAAGCAGAAGAAGAATGCACATAAGACTCCACACAGATCTCCAGCAGCCATTTTTAATAGTTCTGTGTAGTTTTAAAAATTAAAATTCGTATACTTTTTGCAGTGAAAGTTTGAAAAGCACTTTGAAATTTTGACGCTTTTAAAAGCCCCGTAGTAGACGATTCGGCAATAAAGCCACATTTTTACCCATTTGAGAGCGACTCTTTTTTTCCAAACATTCATAGGTTACATTTGGTAGTTTCAGTTATCTCTGCCTCGTCGTACAAATATATTTGGTTTCTGGTTTTTTGCTTCGGCGGTGCCATTTTCAACGCATCAACAGCGTGGCGTGCAACAGCCCGTAACGCATTGGCGTAACACAATTTCGTGCTCCAATACTATATAGTTACTTGTAGCTTCCGATGTACTATATACATACATACATACATTTTTATTTAGGTATGAAAAGTATCAGCGCTACAAGCACATTTATTATTGTTGTAATCATTCAAGTGCAACGAAAAGTAAATCCTCAAATCAACCACAGCTGTTGCTGCAACGTCCAACTGTTTGACTGCTGTCTGTGGCTTTGGTTGCATTTGGTGCTTCATCGCAAGACTTTTCTCGTTGGTTTGCATCTAAACTTCTGCTTGGGTCGTATGCTTTAAATGTTTTTGCTTTTATTGTTGTTGTTGATGAGCCTGCTTGTACAAGTATTTTACTGCTTTCGGTTTTTGCTTAGTTAAACTTTGCTTGCTTACTCTTAACCTTTCTCTTTCCGCGCGTATTATTTTGCTTCCAATTCGACTTTTGCTACTTTACGAGCTTGCAAGCCAATCTCTTGGCATTTGTTATGGCAACACTTGGCGATTTCTTATCTAGTCCGGCAGCTCAAGTTAAATATTAGACGATTTAGCGCAACTTAAGTTTTGTTGTGATATGAATACGAATGTTGGATATGGGATGAAGCACTTAAGGGTACGTATGTATGCTTCTATGGCTTGCATATCCCGGCTATTTTGATAAAAATTTAAATTTACTTACAAAAATTTTCGCAAATAACTTCAATTGACTTCAAATACAAAAGTCAACCATAGAATTGAAACCAAATGACAGTCGAAAAATAAAAAATAATACAAAAAATATTTTTAAAAATAATTAGCTGCAGAAGTCTGAAAAGTGATTGACTTGTGTTAGTCTCTTTCATAGCAGACAAAAACTGATTGCATGCATTGCCTTGAAAATCATTTGGATAATTATTCGTTAATGATTTTATATTTTTTGATTTTTTAGTTTTTAATTACCAATATAACTGCAAGTCTTGCCCGCATTTTTCATCTAGCATATTTTGTGTAGACTGCAAAATAATGCTTTTTATTCATAGTGCTACAAATTGAATGATTAATGAAATTATTTCCCATTTTTAAAGGCAAATTTCTGACTGATTGAAAAATATAAAATTCATGATTATTCAAAAAAAAAAAAATTCACAAAACGGAAAATAATCATTTCTTTTTTCTATTGTTGATTAATTTTGATTATTTTAATATTCTTTTTGTTAATCGTGAAAAACATGAAAATTTATTTATTTTAATCAAATATAAAATTAGGATTAAAAATAGAAGTAAATAAAAATAAGCAATAAGTTAAGTCTTAGGATTTGATTTTTTTTGGCAGCAGTCAATTGTTAATTTAATTTTAACCAAAATAATCATTATAAATTGAAAGCAGCATGATGCTTCAAGATTCTAATTTTTATAAGCTACTCGATTGTGGATAGAATTGAAAATTTAATAGTTTTAAAAATCTTTATTTGACTTATTTTAATCGTTGCGATCGAACAATCGACGATTAAAATTAGAAATGAAAAAAAAAATTATTTTTAAATTTATTTATATCATGACTATGAATGAGCTCAAGGCCACTTATAATGATTTTTATAATGAAAATAAAAAAATTGCTGTAAATTTTTATAATGAAAATTATTATTGTTTTATTTTTTTTAACCATTTTTTTAATTCTAAAAAGCTTTTAATTGAATAGAAAGGGAACAATTTATATTACGTATAATATTTATAATATTAATTCTACTTAAAATTTGTTTAAATTAAATATTTTCTCAACCAATATTGAGTTTGGTTGTTTTAAATAAAACACGCCAATTAAATAAATATGTACGAACAACAGATATAAAGCAGATTGTTTGAAGTCGTAGAATCTTTTATTCCAAATAACATTTACAACATTTATATCGCAATATTTTTTTATCTTTAATGAATAGTTATCATCAATATATAGTTATGTTTATTGTTGTTATATTGGCAATTTAATTTTATAAGCCGGTCTATCGGTCAGTAGCACTAAGAGAATTGCGTGTAAGCACATGTCGATTTTTAATGAACAACAAAAGTGCTTGCTATAAGGTAAAAACTGGTTAAGCAATGTGCAAACTACAAAAACAAAAAAAAGCAAAAGGTGTTTTTTTTAAGACAAAAGAAAAAAATTATATCTAACAAAACAAAAATGTAAGCCATTCGCACACATCAACGCACAACGCAACTTAAGCAGCTTAACTCGTTAATGCCACATATCGACAGCCACACTGCAAAACCCTGTATGTCCAAAACCAAAAAGTTTTCAGGAGAGGGAAAAAACTGTGATAATTATAACGTATGTATATGAGCGACGGTTATTTCATTTCACCACTGGAAAGAAACGGGAAGTTGTAACCCGATTTTGACTGAATTTTAATGTGGGAAATATCACGATCTATGGGAAAGGCTCAGAACCTTATTTTTGGAAAAATAGTGACTTACGGGGTTTTGCAGTGTGGCTGTCGATATGAATCTATGCACGCCCCACGGGCTTTGTGTCGGTCAGTGAGGCAAGGTAACCACCAACCACCAATAGACGATCAGATTGACTCGTTTGTTGCCCATGTACCAGATAAATAACAAACTTATGTATATACCATTGTAAATATGTATGTATACACGCTGAATGCTAACGTTACATATCTGTCTACTTATCGCACGCACTTTTTCGTACATTCATTATTAACTCGTTTGCTATCATGAGTATTTGTATTTGGGATTTTTGTGCACAAATTGCTTGACCAATTTGCCACACTTTGTTGAAAAAATTATGTTTGAATGAGTTTGCTTATTTTTCCTTTGGCAAAATTTCATTGATCTAGTTTAACCGCAATTTTAAGCGCATCATCAATAGCATTGACTCGGCATTATTTTTCAATGTTTTTTTGTTGTTTTTTCGTTGAACTTTAGCTGTGAGGTTAATACAGTCTTGATATTTTACTTTTGGTTTTAGTTTTTCTCTTTCAATTCAATTATACTACAGATTTCAGACATCATTATTATCGCACGCACTCCGACATGATTTCGCATTTAAATGATTATTTGGATAAATGGATTATGCGTAGGTTGTTTATTCACAATTGCGAACATATTTTTTCTAATAATCATAGAAAATAATATTTTTTTGACAGAAAGATGAATTTAAATGTTCTCAGAAATTCTTCAAACACCTCAGCTCAGAATTCGATAGAAGGGAAACTTTAAACCAAATTCTGCGAACGGCACCAAATTTGTAGATATGCGTTTTTTAATAAAATTTGTAGCTATGCAATTTTGAGGAAAACCTACTGAATAGGATTATTATAAAAATAAACGTTTAGAAGCTACATCGAGTTAAATTTAAAAATTGATTATATTTTTTTTTCCAATTTAGAATAGGTTTATGGATATTGGTTATGAGCTATATTTAAGAGTTCTGTTGTGTTTCAGAACGAGTTATGGTTCCTGAACCGATTTAGTTTTTAGTTCCCATTTTTAGTTTTTATGCAAAGTGCTATATTATCTTTCAGAACTAGTATCGGCTTGAATTTTGTTTTTGTTTGAAGTTCATTTT
Source organism: Sphenella marginata (assembly GCA_951509765.1). NCBI lineage: Eukaryota > Metazoa > Arthropoda > Insecta > Diptera > Tephritidae > Sphenella > Sphenella marginata. The sequence continues at coordinate 19,959,277 of OX608082.1, forward strand.
CGGGTCCTGTTTTCAGTTTTTTGGTCTTGATTTCATCTTCTTAAGTTCCTTTCTTTTCGGTAACTCTCATTTTAATTATTGGTCTTTTCTTTCCACTGCTTTCCTTTCAATTACTTTCATTTGAGTTTGATTTCACTTTTCTTGTATTGGCTTACATTACATTCGTTCCCATTCCATTTCGTTTCTGGTTAGTTATTAATAACTTTCATTGGTTCTTATTCCATTCTGTTCCTGCATTGATATGAAGAAATTGAGTCATTACTCTGCGCTACACGTATCGTATCTACACTACTGAGGTCCACAAATTTTCGATTTGGACTACCAATTGAACAATTTTTGGTCTAAAATTTTGTTTACGTAGTTACGTAGTACAATCCTTTTAACGTGTTTTTAATTAACAGTAAGTAAAATTAAAAATTCCAAATCAATTGTAATGCTTTCAAAAATATCTAAGCCTACTACTTTACATATATGTATTTCTTATTGTAAATGCAAATAACAATCTACGCATGACTATGCGTTTAGTTTTTAAAAAAGGAAACAAATAATACTTTCATGCATCGAGAAAAAAGGTTGAAAAATTCAAATTCAATTTAAATACTTCACTTGCAAATGGAAAAGAAACAATGTAAAACAAAAAAAACCTAAAAACAAACAAAAACAATAGAAAAATTTGTACTAACAAGCATGAAACTCAAGCCAAAAAAAGTTACGAAAGAGGCAGCCACAAGAGGAACCAATTTCCTATACCACCAACGAGACTTAAATACTGGCAATAGTAGCGGAAGAGTAATGAAGCGGCAGGGTAGAACAATAATATAAAAGAGCTAAGCAAATATGCACAAAGCACAATGCAACGCCTAGTAGCTAGCAGATTGCTTACAAAAACAACCAAAAAGGTTTAAGCCAACACACTCATACAATAACAAAATGTTAGGTAAGGAAATAAAATGCAAACGCATAGTCATTGAAGGTGGATACTGCACATATGCAAAACGCTTTCAAACACATTTCTCTGTAAAAGTACAATAAAAGTTTAGAAAAGGGGGAAAAAACGGCACAAAAGACAAGCAATTCAGGCAAACAGGTGTTTTTGACATAGCAATTTTGGTTGAAAACACCGAATATAACAATATCGAAGCAATTGGTAGCTGGTGGCTTAGTTCTTGGTTTTTTATTTGATCTAGAAATGAATGAAATTATTGTTTGGTTAAATAAAGTAAAATGAAAGTACGTACATATGTATATTCAAGAATTCTTTCATTGTTTGAAATGTAACCGACAAAACGGTAGCTATAATGTTTCTTTAAACTTTTAAACTGAAATAAATATTTTTTTTTTTTCATATAATTATTTAATTTTTTTTGGTATTGCATTTCATCTTATTTTATTTCCCATTTATTTTATTATACATCATTTTTTTTTTTTAATTTAATTTAATTTGATTTTATTTTATTTTATTTTATTTTATTTTATTTTATTTTATTTTATTTTATTTTATTTTATTTTATTTTATTTTATTTTCTTTTATTTTATTTTATTTTATTTTCTTTATTTTTTCTAATTTTATCTTATTTCATTTTATTTTCTTTTATTTTATTTTATTTTATTTTTTTTTATTTCATTTTATTTTATTTTACTTTATTTTAATTTATTTTTTTTTATTTTTTTTTATTTTATTTTATTTTATTTTATTTTATTTTATTTTATTTTATTTTATTTTATTTTATTTTATTTTATTTTATTTTATTTTATTTTATTTTATTTTACTTTATTTTATTTTATTTTATTTTATTTTATTTTATTTTATTTTATTTTATTTTATTTTATTTTATTTTATTTTATTTTATTTTATTTTATTTTATTTTATTTTATTTTATTTTATTTCATTTTATTTTATTTTATTTCATTTTATTTTGTTTTATTTTAGTTTTGTTTTATTTAAGTTATTCAAATTTTTTTTATACCATCTCGCCGCATAGTTTTCATATGTACATACATACACTTGGGAAGCAATGCATATGAAATTCTTTCAAAACTCACGCAATTGTATTCTTAAGCAAGCACACTCGTACACACATAAACTTTTATTGAAAAGAGCATACATATTAATTTTTAAAATACTCATTTCAAGGTAATATTTGGGCGGCTATGGTAAATTTCAATCAACACTTTTACAATTTCAGTTTTTAATCATAGACTAAAATATTTGCTTTTGTTCTAAAAAATGGATGCAGTGAAACAAGTGAAGAAAATGGTTGTGGAAATTAGGATAAAAACTTAAAACAATGCTTCAATTGTTAGAGAAATTTGTTGCAAAATACGGCAAACAGAACTTTATACATGTTCGTTAATGAAAAAAGCAATGACATGATTTTGAAAAGAGTTGAGAATTTTTTTGAAAAAACCTTGAATAAAAAAATGCAAAGTTTAATTCGAAAACTAGTGCTACTGAATATCGAAATTTTCATCAAAATATTTATTAACAAATAAATTCAATTAAGAAGCCTGCGTTCATACTCAAATTCACGTTACACTACTTTCTTGCCACACGAGAGGTCGTTTTAGGTGAGAGAGAGAGAGGTGTAGCTGTCAAGTCACCTTTGCCATAAGTCAACCCATGAAGCCATTAAGCGACGAAAAATTGTTAAAAAGGTAGCAAGAAAAATTCAAATAAACGAAGCACACAGACTAGCTAGGCACATACAAAGATTGTGGTGCACTGAACTCTGCGTCGCTTGCAATTTCGACGTGTTACATTTAGGAGCAGAGAAAATAACAAAACAATGCAATAAATGTTTCTGTGGCTGCTGCTTCCCACACAATTAAGTGGCCAAGTAAAGTATTGTCCTTTCACTGCCACCATTTACCATTTTGGTTGTTAGAGATTTTATGCGTTGCCTGCTGGTAGGTTAGGCACAATTTATTTATTTTTGAATGATAGCTAAATATGTTAATTGTTACAGGGTGCGCGGAAAGTATAGGCTTACTTGCGATTATCTAATTTATTTTGTTTCCAAGCGGGGACTTAAATTTATTTTTACCAACATTTTTTATTTAAGGAGATTCAAAAATTGTTTATATATATTTCTAATAGTTTTAGCTGCGAGTCTAAGATGGAAAAATTTACACACTTTTGAGAAAAGTTAATTTTTTTTGGATCGTAAGTGTTTCAACATTCAAAATATTATGAGATAACATGAAAGTTTTCAAATATGGTAACTTTTTTTAAGCATTTCAAAGGCCATGAAAAAATATATTTAAGAGCTTACAATAGATATCCTCCAAACACAAAAATTAATCAGATATGAGTCAGACTGAGCTTTTCGAAAATTTTTAACATGAGTCACAAATGACTTAGAGTCACAAAAGACTCAGAGTCACAACTGACTCAGAGTCACAAAATACTCAGACTTACAGATGACTCATTGTACAGACAAGTTTTGAAAAAGTGTTTAGTTTTATTTTTGCTACTCAAAAACGATCAAAAAAAATGTATTTACGAAAGCTTTCTTTAATGCTTATTTTAAAATTTAGGGTTTAAAACTGGTTTTTTATTAATTAAGAATATACAAGATTTGCCAGTTTGTTTGAGTTCAGGGCATGTTGTTTTTAAAAATATATACAAAAACTTTTTTTTTTAAATTCAATGATTATATTGCTTTTGCTTCAAACATTCACTCAACATGTTGCAGCTGCCACATCCCCAGCAGTGCTGACAGTAATTGGTGTATTATGACTCATGCGTGCAGCCAAACGCAATTGTTGTTGTCACTCAATGTTGTGGTTTGTTATGCTTTCGATACTAGTATCTACACGTGATGGCAAAAAAGTAAATAAATCAAATTTAATGTTGCAGTAAAAACCCGTTACTAACTACTAAATATTATGTATGAGATTTTTAGTACGTGTTTTCAAATTTCGTTTAAGCGCAAAATATTTGTGGTTGCATGCATTGTTGTTATTTGGGAGCATTTTTTTTTTGTTAAATTTTAATTTGAAACATTATTTCGGTGTGCCATTAAGGGGGCTTTTGTTTGGACAATTGCAGCTATCAACGTAAAATTGAGCTTAAGTTTGGTCGCCGCTTTTGTGCATCATTATTATAATTTTGTTTTGTGGGATTTTTTAGACAACATGAAAAATTGTTTTCTGTGGATTTTGCTTATTATATTTATTAATATACTCGTACAAACTCACATTGTGCAACAATATATTTGAAGTGGCATTTTATGATAAACAAATATTTGTGCATAACGGACTTTAATAGCTGCACGACCGCTGTATTGCCACCAGCAACAAGTGGCATGTATGCCTTATATGTGCATTTTTGTTATTGTTGTAGCCACTGCATAAATATTATTATTTTTTATTTATTTTTTTTTTTTTTGAAAAAGAAAAAAATTGTGTATGTAAACGTATTTGAACTGGTTTCAACAAAGCTCTGCTATCACAGTTTTCTTGGCTTTGTTGTTGCTTACAAAAGGTATCTCTGCAGTGTGTTGTTATTGTTGTTGCATGGGTGGTATAGAGCTCGCACGCTCTCGATTGTATTATAAGTATCGCCAGTAACAAAATATCGATACTTTGCATTTTACAACTTTCTTGTAGAGTCTGCTTGACGCCATTGACCAGTAGCGATACTACCTTTGGAAGTTTGAAAGGTGCTGAATTATTTCATTAATATCAAAAGCTTTAAAAGCCGCCATAGTAAACAGTTTATGAGGAACTTGGAAACAGTTCTCATATTTTTAAAATGTCAGCCAATATTTTAGTTAGCAAAATCAGATATTTTTTTATTTAATATATTTTTTATCTCTGATTTTTTTTTATTTGAGAGAAAATCTTCTCTGCTAAAATACTTCAAAAGCTTTCGAAATAACTCAAAATTGAGCTTTGAAAATGCTTAAAGCATTCCCACAAAAAAATATCTAAATTATCGATGATAAATAAACAAACTATTGTTACTCGCAACTATCGATAGTTTGCTACTTCTAGGTTCACATAGCTTAAGTGAAAGGAAAAGTGGTACATAACTTGTTTACTTTAATTTCTTTGGTGTCACTTTAAACGTGTATGCCATATTATGTATGTATGTAGATTGTACAAGCATGTGGATGCGTCTCTTGGCTGTCTGGGCTGCTTGTTTTTATTGCCACTGTTTGGTCACCTGTCTTAAACACACAGCTGGTCTCGCATATCCAACTGGATAGTCGTTTGTCCAATATTGCACTCAATCGCGTTACATATGTTACAATCAAACTGGGTTAATGACACCGGCTAACGTTTGGCGAAAATTGCAATTTGAAAATTCGTTTGCTCTAACGATTGAACGATTGCATTGCCATTTGGTTGCGTAGAAAGTGAAATTTGTTTGTAAAAAATACCAAATCGTAGTAAAAAAATGTATGTTAAATATTTTTTGTTTTGTTTCGTTTTTTTTTTTTATTGCATAGGTAATATTATTGAAAAGAAATGGAAAGTAAAATAAATGATCCTTCATATGCAAATCAGGTTTATACATGCAAAATGCAGTGTGGTCGGTGTAAATGTTAGTGGCCTTTCTAGCGTTAGATTGACGCCAAAAGTTATGGGTGGGAGCAAATGTTGAAATGTTAGGAGAAGGCTAATGAACTTAAATGCAATGAAATAGTGAAAGAAAATAAATAAAGAAGTGAGCTATCATAAACAAGAAATATATATATTTATAAGAAAATTGCCTGTATACTTTTCAATAGGCGATCATAAGAGATATATATAATTAGGTGGCAACCGTAAAATAACTTTAATTTAATTAAATTTGGTACAATTTTTTTCATTTTCAAACATGTGGCAACTCTGGCAAAACATTAAGAGTGGCAACACCCACATAAGAGAGCACATAGAATGTAGCAGAGCACTTATTATGAAAATTTGATATAAATTCGTCGAGTAATTTTTGACATAAATGATATACAGTCGAATGTAATGGAACTAGGTGGCAACACTAGACGACAATCCTAATATGTTTGTGAAAATATTGCCTGGAAAACTTTGCATGTGTGCTGAATTTTATAACACTATTACATATTGAACCCGACCGCGATTTGAAAGCTCTTCGCTGAATTAGAAAAGCGCTTAAAACAGTTTTAGAAAATGTGCACTGCCATAATATACGTTTTCAGTAAATTTTTACAAAACATTTAATGTTATTTGCATATAGCCTTAAGTATATTTTTACTGTTCCAAATATCGTTGTCAAACTTTCGAAAGAGCGCATTTAAAATAAAAAAAATTCCAGTTCGAAAAATGTTCTATGTTAAAGTTGTTTTGAAGTCTGTAATTTTTAGTTGAAGCGCTTTATTCAGCTAAAACCGGCGTTAGGCCCATAGTTTCTGCAGCAAAGTTTGTATGAATAATAATATTTTTAAATAATAAATAAATAAAATACAACTCCCTTCAAAAAAATTGGGATATGATAACTGTAAAGTAATGGCTTTCAAGATCTTCACACAATATCCTCCTTAGATGGGTTATCGGCACTCCTTTAATATTTTCTTGAATTTAAATTTATAGCCCATCAAAATCTTCATCTTTGACATTTCACAAAAAATTCAAATTTTCATAATTAGCAAATTGCTTTAATTGAAATAATTACAAAGTACAATAAGAATATTTAATATTTGCATTTAGCCAACTGTGTATTGCTCAATTCGCCAAACTAAACTTTGACGTTCTGCGTTTAACTGTATGTATGTATGTATGTGTGTGTGTATACGCCATTAGCTCGGTTGTTAATTGCAGTTGTTAATTCGAATTAAAAGCAATTTGTCTGAGGAATTCAAATTTGTGTGCCATTAAACCATATTTCCCCAATGTGATACGCGATTTGGTGAAGGCGAAAGGATAAAGAAATTTGTTGGCGACATGACAGCAGCACCAGTTTAAACAAAGTTTGAAATCATAGAAAAAAATGTTAAAAAACAAAAAAAAAGAAAAATTCAAACCGTTAAAATAGAATTCCCAAGCAAAAGATAGAGCAATCGCCAACGCAGAACAAGCAACTCGTACGACAAACTTAATTAAGCAAAAGTGCTACAAATAGAAATAGTTGTTGAATGCAGTTGTAGTTGCTGTTGTTGTTGTTGTAATTGTAATTGTAATTGTAGTTGCAGTAATGGTAGTAATGCTATGTATAAAACAAGCTGTGCAGCCAAGTAGAAAAGCACTAAATGCAGAGAATACATCAACGCTAAAAGTTTTTCCACTTGAACTTCCTTGGCGTTGTGTTTTTTGATATTTTCTTGTTTTTTTTTTCTCCAAGTGTCTACAGCGATTTGTAAAGTTGCAACGGTATGCTGTAAATCTGAGAATTGTTGTTTTTTTTTTTTTTGCATTTCCGTGTATCTACTCTGCTACTGGAGGCGGTGGGACATGCGCCACATTTAAGTGCTGAGTTAATGCAAAAGTAGTCACTAAACCTTTGCGACTTTAAAATTTAATTTATTTGCGAACAGTGGTGGCCAAAAAAAACTTGACTTACTTTGTATTGAAAAAACGCTGCAATACTGAATTTATTTACCTAGTTTTTGACTGCACTATGTACTATAATTTTCTTTGTATTACGACTAGGTACAACCTCCTGTTTAGAAATTGTATTTACGAAAAGTTGTGGGCGTGTCAAGTTATAGAAATATTTGAAAAATTACGGTAATAGGTACTTTTTAGCTGTGAATACAAGGGAAAGGCTCAAATCAATTTCAAGTAGTTTTTTGTATACCATTACAAAGCTATTTTTATCAGCTTTAAAAAAAATATACACTGTAAAAATTTAACATTACACTGAAAAAATTTTTTTTGGGTGAAAAAAAAGATTTGATACTTCATAGGCCTTTTTTTCCTTTGTTTTCCTTTTTTCTTCTTTTTAATTTTTTTTTAACATTTGGCTTTTGAAATATTTTTACAGTTGAAAATTTGATTTTTACACAAAAAAATTCTTCAGTGTAACAAATAGTAATACATATTTTTCCAGTGTATGTTTTCGAAAGCTGATATAAATACCTTTCTAGTCGGTTAGCTTTACCGTTTCACAGCTTAATGGTAGGTACCTATTAACATCATTTTTCAATTATTTCGATACCTTGCCAAGTCCACTATGTTAAAGAAGTTGAAATTTCTAGAAATGAGATTGTGCTTCTATAGCTAAAGTTTACCTCTATGAAAAATTCCATATAAATTTAAGAGGGTTAGGCTCATACCGGTTTTGATCATATCAGTTTAATTGTAAACAAACATTTTAATAATCAATAGAAAAAATATTAACTTTCATTAAATTTATTATTTTTGCGCTTAATGAGCTTAACAAATGTCTTAAATATTTAAATAATTTTGACATACAATTTTTTAAGTGAAACAGTTTTTCAATTAAATGCAACCTAACCTAACCTAACACAACCTCTAATTACTTAACCACCACTGTATAGACTGCAAAGGGATGAGTTCACTTCAAGGCGTTCTAGGACAAGTAACCGTTGAATTTATGTATGTATTACTTACGCATGCAAAAGATTAGTCAAAGTACTTTGAAGCAATGACAAATGCTAAATGAAACACTTGACAATTACCTGCAAATAGAAGAAAGGGAAGAACAATAAAAAATTAAAAATGAATACAAATTTATGATGACTAAGTATAATGTTAAGCTTGAGTTTGAAAATTTGAACTTAGTGAGAGTGTATGGAAAAAGTTTTATTCCAAGATTGAAAATAATCTGACACATAAATTACATGCACACATACATTAATATAAACCTACATACATACATACATATGTAAATGCTTAAGTGGCTGCAGACACATGGGCATTAGGGTGCGTTGGGGTTTTTTTTAGTTTTAAAAAATTAAAATAAATATATTTATTTGCGCAATATTTTCAGGTACTACGCAAACTTCAATTTTAAATAAATAATTAAAAAAAAATAAAATTTTTTTGTTTTTAATTCTAAAAGTGTTTTTTTTTAATCAAAAATGTTCCTATAAATGAATAAATAAATGATTAAAACATTTAAAAGATTTTTTTTACTTCTCAAAGTGTTTTTTTAAATCAAAAATATTTCTATATGATTTCTTTTATTCTTATACATAACACTTAAATTGCAAGGTGAACATTTTTGTTTTGAGGTATGACTTATTATATTTTTTTGCAACCCACTCTAATGTATATATACATATGTACATACATATATATTTACGCATTCATTTGTGTAATGGCATATAAACGATTTTAATTTCAAGTTACTCATACTCATTTTTATGCATACAAAAGGCATCATTATGTCAAAGGATGGTGCAGCATAAAAGATGCATAATTACATGGCTAATGTCACAGTTTAGAGATGATGAAGGATCCATAAATTCATGCTGTTGTCGCATGCGACTGCAACATTGATGTTAGAACTTTGAACTCTATACAATGTATGCATGTATGCAGATAAAGTAAAAACGTCATAAATAAAGTTTTGTAAAATAGCAAGCCTGTCTACGTACATATGTATGTATGTATGTATATGGGAGCATGTTGCTTTGTTTGAAACCAACTAGTTGCAGACTACTTCCAAAATAGAATGAACACCTAGCGCAACTAGAGTAAAAAAAATTTGAATCTAGTATTTGAATCTAGTAGATAAAATTGTAAGAGCTCACTGTCTGTACGTTGCACATATTCAAGAAAAAGGAATGCGAGCAATGCTTGTTGGCAATAGTAATCATATGAACAGTATTTTAGCATTCCTGTCTTTATGTCTGTATGTTTGCGCGCGCATCACTCAAAAACTGTTGAATGGAATTGCATAAACCTTTCTTTGTTCATTTACTAGATGTCTGATTTATAATTTAAGATATCTCTTGTTTTGATAACCCGACCCATTTTGAAAGATATCTACCAATATTTAGATCAAGTTAAGCCAAAATGTGTTAGTACAATATGGGTATGAAACGAAAGATGCTTAAAATATACGATGATTAATATTGGAGGCGTGGTCGTGTTTTCTGTAATATAATATAGTTTTATAATATATCTCTAAAAATGTATGGTTTTTAGAGAGTTCTCTTAAGGCATAACCCTAATCCCAATTTACGCCAGGGCTACGCTACCAAATTCAATACGTAAATAAATGTGTTTAAAAGTATTATTCAAAAACCTTAAAGCGCCAGTACAAATTCTTAAATTTTAATTTTATACAGTTCATATATGTATTTAAAATGAAAGCTTATAGGAAAATACATCTTCGCCCCAGAGACCGTCGTTAATTTCACCTGACCAATGTGGTTTTAAGCACCCACACAATCACCGATACATGTCATTGAAATATAACAAATAAAGAGCACATACATATGTAATACATGAATAACCATATACATATGTATGTATAATGAATACATTTTAATATTTTTAAATACACGCAATGTCGATGCGAAAGTATGTGCTTTATCTGTGCGTGCGTTTATTTACTACCGTTTCAACAACGACAACAACAAAGGTCATTTCAAGCCACATTGACCACCAACTGTTAGTAATGTTCGCCTGTCAAAGTCATCAATGCCAACATCCACAAACCGCAACAAAAAGGGCCAAAGTAGACCAATGGAACAATTGACAAGTAAAATTGTTTGCCCTAACTGAACAGCCGACCCATCGTCAACCGAACGTTCCAACGTCCAACCAAATGTCAACTTTGAGTTATTTAATATCCTGATTTTATGGCAATGAACAGAGTCAAGTTTTGAAGCTCGCTAGTAAATTTTCACTCTCAGCCAGAACATTCAGCTGTCATGGCGCACGCATCAGGTGCTTGATAAATGTTTTACATAAAAATAAACATATGTAGCTGCATACTTACACATATGTACATATACAATGTTAAATTTATACAAAAAGTTCATCATTAAAGGGAAAATTAAAAATAAAATTAATATTAATAATAGCAGTTAGGGCTGTGCGATTAATTGATTAATCAAAATTTTTATTATTTTCAATTACCCAATTAATCGACTAATTATGATTTTTGATTAATCAAAAAGGGTGTTTATTCGATTAATCAAAATTTTAATTAATCAAAAGGAAAATTAATTGATTAATCGCCTTTTTGATTAATGGTTTTATGAATAAAATGATTAATCATATATTAAAACGGCACAAATTTAGAAGTTCCTTGCTACTTTAACCATTTAAACCTGCATCTTCGACATTTTGCCGATTCGCGATCGGACATCTCAAAATTTTCTTAGCTATTTCAAGGCAAACATTTACATAAAAAAATGAGTAAATTAATCTGGTTTTGATTAACCATTTTTAAAAATACTCGAGTAACGCTCATTTTGATTACTCATAATTTTGATTAATTAAGTAATCGATTAACTGAAAATTTGGTTAATCAACTTACTCGATGAATCGAATAAAGGCACAGCCCTAATAGTAATACATGGTGCAACAAAAACAAACAACCAATACATTTGTAAGCAAAAATTTAACAAAAAAGTGTTAAAGTTCAATTTGTAAAAAGGTATGTTTGAACGAGGGGTGTGTGATATGTACAATATGGTGGTTTCAAACAGCCCTATTAAATAATGACTACTAACCGGTTTGACTGATTATATTCTGCAGAATCCGTAAAATGATTGATTATTTTTACTTTCAATTTTTAGTGATTATTTTTTAGTAAATACAAAAATTATAAATTAATATATAAAATTTTTTTTTTGACTATTAAGGATTATTTTTTAATTTTTTTATTTGAATGAATTTTTTTTAAGTTTCTTGATTGTTTTTGATTCTTTTTAATTTTTTTTTGCTTATTTTAAATTTTTTTTTTTTGTTTTTTTTTTTTAAATTTTTTTCAGTGCTGTAATAATCGTAAAAAATCATGATTTTCTTTAATCGTAATCATTTAAATATCAATTACCAATTAAAAGATCTGTCTAATCAACTGATTGCTAAGTACTAAATACTCACGACTGGTTTGAAAAAAAAAAAAAAAAAAAAAAGTAAAAATGGTTTGTCCCTTAGCACGGTGGGAAACTTTGCTTTATGAAGCAAGAAAATTATTTTAATAAAAAAATTCAAAATAAAAAAAAAGTATGGTCCCAAATCTTACTAAAGCATGAAAAAAATTGTACAGTTTTTTTATCAAATTATTATTTCATCCTTTAATTTTTTTATTACATATCTAGATTATGAAAATAATTCGAAAAAAAAAATTTATTCATATACATACCTAACAGATTCTAGAACATCTTAAAAAAATTCTAAAAATTCTGTGAAAAAGGTTTTGATAAAATTTTTTCTAAATATCAAGCGTCCCTTGTGTGCTAAATAAATATGTACTTGTTCGCATGTAATATATTTACGTACATATGTACATATGTATATTAAATCAAATCCGGCATGTGTTTATCAACATAATTTTCATTAAAAATTTAACATGCATAAGGCTGAGCTTCTTCGACCAAACAACAATTATCCAATAGCGCTCTAGCGCCACTTACAAGAACAATATACAAGTCAAGTACATTCCCATGCATATTTATAAGCGCGCTCGTATTCAGATGTTTTAAGCGATTTTTCCACTTTTTAAAATATTTTAAAATTTTCCATATCGAATTATGAAATCGATAGACGTATAATTTTGAGTGCTAAACTTATGCAAACATTTTTAAAAATACGAAAAATGTCGTTTTGTTCCTTAGAATGGACAAAATGTAATAATTTTTTTGTGAAAGTTGTAGTGATGATATTTTTCAGAAGCGCGAGAAAGAAGTCCATATTTGAATAATAGTTTCTAAAAAAAAATTTTTATCTGTCCCATTCTATTGTTCATTTGAATGGTCTTATAACTATGAAATGTGCTGTATTTATGCAAATGTATCTATAATACATATGCGCGCCTATAGCTCCAACCAGTGAATACATACATAAATCACGTGCTGTAGGCAACCCAGCTTCTTTCTGCTTGACTTGCCAATATTGGCGTAAAATGTGACATTTGGCGGCCTGATGCAGTGTCAGCTGCTGTCACCTTAATCCCTTTCATCGTCACATTCGCATAATTACACACAATGCAGTTCGCTTGGTATTGTGAATATTTTGCGAAACAAAAACAAAAACAAAAAACACAATAATTTGCATACCACACCATATCATGGTTCACTTTATATTTTTGTTGCTTAAATTTTTTTGTCATCAGCTGTAAATTTTTTCTTTAAGGTTTATATATTTAAATATATATTTTTTTAAATACATACATATACATATTGATATTATATATATTGCCAGTAATATGTATAGCAAGCAGAGTGATTATGGTAATACTGTTAAAAGTAACTCCATATTCCATATTTGAAAATGTCATTGAACGCACTTTGATTTTATTAATTTTATCAATTTACATAATTTTTTAATATTAATAAATATGTACACATGTACATTAAATATTAACGAACTTGAGTTACAGGATAAACAAAGCTGACATGTGCCTGCGAGGTAATTAAGTTTTAATCAGTCGGGTAAGTCAATAAAATGAATATATGTATGTAAGTATGCCCCCACTGTGGTTTGGTGGCTCGTGTGCGCATCCTGGATGTGCGAGGTTTGAGGTATCAAATTCTGAAAGAGCGTTCTGCAGTACCATCGGCGTCACCTCGTCGCGTTTTATATAGACCACGACCACTAGAATATCACAAATTTTAAAAAATATCCCAGCCGAAACGAAGAGTTTGGCATTGAACGTGATTAAGTGCTGCCTTGAGCCCACGAAGATCTCCACAGAAGAGATCTTAATCTGAAGATTAATTGAAATAAATCAGTTTTTTTTATACCCAGCGTACTAGTACTAGTACAAGAGTATTATAATTTTGTCCACATAACGGTACTATGTAACGGCGCAAAGTAATCGAGTTAGATATAGAGTTCCACATATGAAAGTTCTTAGGTTGAAAAGAGGAATTGATTAAGGTATGTCCGGCCGTCTGTCCGTCCGTGTACACGATAACATGAGTAAAAATAGAGATATTTGGGCGAAATCGGATAATAACCACGCCCCCTTTTTTGATATCGAAAATTTCAAATGAGATTCTAGGGCCTATATCATTGCCAAGTCATGGTACATATTTGTATCTCGTTCTGAAAACTAACGCAGGGCATTTAATGTTCGGTTCACCCGAACTTAGACGTCCTTACTTGTTTTTGTTAGATTGAGTCCAAATGTTAGATCCTACTAAAATCCAACTGTTCCTTACTTAAAGGTGCATCTTTGTTGGTATTGTTGTAGCAAGAGTTTCTTGCTCTGTTTAGCCATTCATATTGTTATTGTTGTTTTAGACATGAAAATACTCCCGTAAGGTTTTCTTCTAGGTCATCGCAACCCCTCCTTCCATAATGATGGAGAAGATTTGAAATGAGAGGCGAGAGACATTATGTCTTTAAATCAAACATGAAGTTGCACGTGAATTTAAGTCACCTCTTACGACTGGTAGTCCTTAGGTGCTGCCGGTTTCGAGATTAATTTGATCACTGTACCTTCTTGTTTTAAATTTTAGCAGCTTTTGAGACAACATAGTCACCACATTGATTTTGAAGATTTTCAACCTCTTGGGACTAATGTAGACGTATGGTCTTTTATAAGTTTCGTCTCAGTAGGTAAGGCATTAATCATAGGTCGTTGGACAACCTCACGATGTTTCGACAAACTCGTTTGCTAACTCCCGTCCGATGAATAGCAAAAAAAAAAAAAAAACAAAAATATATTACAAAAATCTATGAATGAAATATTCTCTGAGTCAAAGTTTTAAAAACAAAAAAAAAATTACAACAAAAAAAAACTGATTTGCTTAACCATTGTTTACTGCGAGTTGCGCAATTATCACACAAAAAATTATTTTTTTTTTTTTTTTTTTGAAAACATTGCTAAATACAGTTTGAAAGCGAAATTAAGCGGCGCAAAAAATTGACTGCCAAACCAATTATTTATGCACATACATGCATATATATGTATGTACACAAGTATGTATGTTTGGAAGTATATAATTGAAATGCATGTATGAGCAAACATAAACAAAATCAGGCGCGTGGGAAGTTGTTGCAAAATTATATTTCATTACGTTGTTAACATGCGATGTCGACAGCGCACAACAACAAAATCACACAATAAATAAATTTAAAATTGTGTGTAAATAAAAATTATTGAAAAAAAAACTCAACACTTTTACATCACAACAACAAAATCACGCATTAACAAAATCAAAAGCGTGCATTAAATAATGACAATAACAATTACAAACATACATCAAACTATGAATAAAACAATGAAAATATTTATATATGTAGGTATTCAAATAAATTAATTACTAACAAAAAATTTAAATATGTATGTATAAGTAACTGCGTGAATATGTATGAAAAAATATGTTGCAAGTGCACACATCACGCCATTGCAGATTTCTAAACAAGCAAAAACGATTAAGCACACAACACCAAAAAAAAAAAACAAACAATTGAAAAACAACAAAAAACTTATTTTAAAAATATGCCAGTTTAAGTATGTATGAGTAAATATGTGTTCTTTTTTTTTTGAATGTTTAAATAGTCTGCCAAAAAATCTTTGACAATTAGTGGCAAGATACACATGGGAAAAAAACAAAAAAAATTCTGGAAAACTGCAACTCAATTAAGAATCAACAAAATATTTCAAAATAGGCATGAATAAGGAGTATTTTAAAGGCAACATTTATATACCCCAAATTTATAACTAACTCTGACTTAGTAAAAAAATGCGAAGTCTCAACTTTGCGCTTAATTTTTTTTGCTCACGGTTGCTACAGTGGCGAGCATAAATATAGATACCGTCGTTTTCTGCTAATTACACACAACTTTTGGCCTTGACAAAACTATTTCAACAAAGCCTATGTGAAAACGAACGCCAAGCTCTAATACAACAAATTTTTATTTTGTTTTCAAAATACACACAAAATTCGCAAAATATCAAAGAAATTTTTTTTTTTAATTTTTTAATTTTGTTCACAAAACTTTTAAAACTTTTTACAGCATGTAGTTTTTTATTTTATCATATTTTTATATAATAACTTAAGTCGCTTACTAATGTACCAAAAAATCAAAAATTATTGCAGCGTTGCCACTTATCCAAAAATAGGTACATCAGGGCTTTGTTTCGGTTTTTTGAGTTCGGGGCCGAAATATGACTTTTGGCATTTTAAAGCAAAAATGAGCTCAGTCCTCCAAATTATATAAAGCAGTTTTCTTTAGTCATTTTGCACTACATTTTATTTATTTATTTCTACCTAAGATTTCCCACCCAGGATGCCCGTATGGTGTTGCCACTTATCTGATTTTTTTTATAATGAAATGAGATAAGCCAATATGTGTATCAAAAGTATCGAAAGTTGTTTTGCGTTGTATAATAAAAACAACAACTCAAGGTAGAGCTGCCAGCTATCGTTGCCACCTAATCGCAATATACATACATACTTTTTGCATATTCGCCATTTTCTCTGCAACTAATTGAATGAGTTAATAATATACGCAGTTGGCAAGTAAATTTAGACACAGAAAAGGCTAACATATATCTATTTCTTAAAAATAAATTATATGGCAACGCCCAAAAATTCGGAGAAAAATTTAGCAAGCTCTGGTATTGTAAATGAACGCTCCATAACCTGCCTATTAATGAACTTTTACACTGATATGAGTCTCGATTTTTAGCAGTATTTTATTATGTTACTCATACGCCACGTCAACTCTTAACCTATTACTTAGTTGCTACTTCTTACTGGATGATTTGAGCCACCCAATATTTTTTCAAAGATCATGTATTAGAATGAAATTGGATGGTATGTCTCACGACAATAAAGCAAAAATACAAATTTCAAAATTTTTCGAAGCTGGATTGTTTTTTCTAAGAATTTTTTATTCAATTTCTCAGGATTGGAAAGTTCGATTTTGCTAATTTTCGAAATTCATATACTAATTGGTATCCTCTTTCGGACTGAGTTTTTATTTTGGCATATTTATTTCTTTGAGAAAAATATTCAGAAATTTTTTAACATTTTGTGACTTCTCCAGCGCGGTCCGACTCGTTTTAGGATAATACTTACTACAAGTTCGATTAAAAATATCAGCAGAAAAAATGTCCCAGACAATGGGATGGAAGTTATTTCTATTATATCATCTTCTTCTTCTTCTCTTTGTTGTTTCGGAAACTCTCTTCCGAATAGCAAGGCATCAGCCCAAACATTCAAAAAAAAAAAAAAAAACTCCACTACATCACTGCTGACACTGTCAAATCACCTGTCACACAAACGTTCGCATCACATCATTCTTCACCAGCATTTTGCATGCAAACAATATTAATGGAATTCGCATTTTAATTGCAACAATTTTCGAATTTTTAATTTGCGTTCACATTGTGCGAATTTTCGGATTTTCCTCAGCCAATGCATTAAGCAGATTTACGTAGCTAGAGGCTTCTTCGCAAATGAGTTGCGCATGTGTGCCATATGTTGTCGTATTTTGTTTAGTTGAGCCATTGTTAGCAATGCAGCATACTTTTGTAGCTATGTAGATATGTATGTATTGATGTTATTAGCATGCATGTGAGACCGTTGGCTGTCATTAACGGAAATACATACAAACAAGCATACATTTGTACTACCGGTGTGCATTGACTGATGCTGTTTGCTTGCGATAAAACAAAAGGCATGGACGATGACACGATGAGCAATCGACGGGGTCACATACATATGCAATGACAGTAGACAAATCTGTGTTTATCAAAAACAAAAATTCAAATTAAAAAAAAAAATAAGGCCAAGATTCTCGATTTATTTGCGACAGTTTTTACCGATTCTGTAACAAATTCCAAATGTTATTGGAAAATTTCAAAAAAAAGGCCCTAAAATCTCCTCTCGTAAGAGCTTCTAGACTTGCGCTTTGTGAAACTAAAATTTTTCGAGATACTTGTAGGGATCATTTTGGGGTGTTTTGAAGTTTATTTCTCAAATTGTGTTGGGAGTTACATTAGGACTTTTTCGGCAACATTTTGAAATCTTTTTAGGAATCATTATGGCACTTTTCATGGAAAATCCCCATAGCGAGTATTGAAAGCAATACTGAAGTGACCTTGAAAAATTTCCAAAAACTATTCAGAGAATGTCCGGAAGTGCGACTTTTCAGAGAAAATCTCCATAGCGAGTCCTGAAAGCAATACTGAAGTGACTTTGAAAACTTTCCAAAAACTATTCAGGAAATGTCCGGAAGTGACACTGAAAAAGTGTTATTAAAATAAATTAAAAAAAATAATATTAAACTAAAAATATTTTTAAAAAAATTTGAATTAAATAATTTACAAATTTTTCGAAACTGAAGTGATATGGGTTTCGAAAACAACATTAATTTAAATAAAAATTCTAATTTTCTCAAATATAAATTCAAAGTATGAGATATTCCAAAAATTCGAATATGAGATCTTTTATTTTCAGACAACTTTCTGAAAAATACCCCATAGTGCGGCGCTACGCCACGTTACATCGATTTGCATGTCGTGGGTTTTGTGTTGCTTGTCGCCAGCTAATCACTTTATTGGTTGTGACATAATGCATAACGAACAACAATAAAAAATCATAAGCGGCAAAGCAGCTGCGTGAGGAAGAATGTAGCATATACCCGGTAGAGTGTTTATCTACTAGTGCGCTGTGTGGTAAGTTTTTACTAAAAGCGCTTTACAAATTGTCTGCTAATTGTACATTGGTCCAAAATTCGACTATCGCTGACGATTTGGGTGAAGTAGAAACTCGCCACATCACCAAACTACTGGGTATAATGTTTTCACACAATTCGTATGTAAGCTAAATTTCAGTGATTTGTTGTTGCAACATGAACTTGCTTGCATGTCATAAATGTATACCAATACACCGACATACACACATACATATGAACATGTAAATTTATCAGTCAACCTCATCAAGCAATGCCCAAAGCATCTGAAATGGCAAATTGAGTACGTGAAAATTGAGTATGTACCTTTTTGATAGCCAGCGGATAGAGTAAGAAAGCAAAGCTAAGCCAGGCGGATGATGAGATCGTTATGTTTTTTTAAGTTGAACGGAAATTAATGTCAGCGCTTAACGTATGCAAGTAGTGACATATGTACATGCATAGTAGACTGGACAAAAAATTTATTTTTTTAGATATTATTTCTCAGAATAGCGAAAACCCGTAAAATTTTTTATCTTTATATTAATTTTTAGTGGCTTGATAACAAATAAGCCATTGAAGTAAAAAATCTTATTGTAGCATTTAGAAAAAGTCAAGATTCATACAATAAAAAAACACATTTTCGAAAATTCGGAAGAACCAGGAATTTTATTTTTATTTTAATTTTTCTTTCAACAGCAAAAAAATTGGAAAGTTTCACGAAAAAATTTAAGTGAGAACAAGGAAGGAAGTCAAAGTTCGGGTGAACCGAACATTAAATACCCAGCGTTAGTTTTCAGAAAAAGGGGGCGTGGTTATCATACGATTTCGCCCATTCTAAACACCAATCTGCCTTGGCCAGAAAGTAACCTGTGTACCAAATTTCATGCGAATATCTCAAGTTTTACTCAACTTATGTCAATTTATGTGATTTTCGAAATTTTCGATATCGAAAAACCTGTATGCAAAATTTCATGCGAATATCTAAAGTTTTACTCAAGTTATCGTGTACACGGACGGACAGACATGTCTTAATCAATTCCTCTTTTCAACCTAAGAACTTTCATACCTGGAACTCTATATCTAACTCGATTATTTTCCGCCGTTACGTAGTACCGTTATGTGGCCAAAATTATAATACCCTTGTACTAGTATTAGTAAGCTGGGTATAATTAATCTTTTCGTTGTCAGATTTCATATCAAATCATAAATTTGTCAGGTTTTTTTTATTTATAATTTCAAAGTAAAATCTTTAGATTGCAAAACTGTAGCAATATTAGATTAGATTAATCTGGAACAGTCCATCTTACGAAAATTTTCATATAAAAATTTTTTTCCGAAGCAAGTTCATTTTTCAAAAAACTATATGCAACTAAATATTTGTTCAATTAAAGATTTGACAATTTTATGAGAGTAAAAATGAAATTAAATTAGACAGACATCTAAATAAGCAATGGTAGGTCACAAAGAAGTGTTTATAAAAGTGTGAAGCTTTCAAAAAATTTGTTCCTCATTCTGAAAAATAGTATCTGTATAATAAAAAATATTTTTTTTTGCCCCAGTCTAATGTGTAAAGAGACATATATGTACATATATACATATGTGTATATCTACATCTAGCATCATTCGAAAATTGCCGTTAGTTTTTTTCACTTTTCGTCACAGATTGAATGCCAGTGTTGCCATTTGCTATACTATTGTTGTTGCAAATGCAGCTTTTTCAAACTACTTTTTGTCATGCTTGTTATATAATGCATAGCGCACATACAAACACACATTTTAAAGTGTTGTTTGGTAATTAAAAATCAAGTGAGAAAATTAAGTAATCAAAATGTGTGAAGGCTTTTCATGCATACACTTTAATGGCGGTTTTTTTTGTAAAGAAATTGTTTTATTTTCCAATGCCTTTTTTTAAGTGCATTGTTTTGCGGATGTTTGCAAAGGATTCTAGAAAAAACTTATTGAAATTTGTATGTATTTGTGTAAGTGTGAGCTAGCTACGGGTGAAATTTTCCTATCGCCAAGCCTCGCCAGCTATTAACTATTACTTTTTAACCCTCATTGGAAAAAATCAAATTGGCGCTTTTAAAATATTTTATTGTACAGGAAATAAATATGAATGCAATTTTTTTTTATTTTTTGTTATAAACTTTGTAAGTAATTGAAGGAAACACCGCTTTACGTGAATATCTTACATTTTTATAACTATCGACTTTTTTTGGCCAATCTAAAACCAAGAAAATCATGAAAAACTGGTAAATTTATTGTTGGGGTATAAATGCCGATATTAGTTCATAGAAAATCGGAATTTTTCATGTGTACTACATATCACTACTCATCTGTTCTAAGTCCATTCAAAAGTCATTCTACGTAGTATCTAACAATAATTCCTTTTTTTTAATTTTTCTTATTTTTAACCTTAAGCATTCTTCAATTATTTTGTGACTAAAAATCAATTCTCTTCAAATTTGTGAATAGTTTTAATTTCAAATTTATTAACTAGTTTTAACAATTTTTTACATAAAATTTTAAAATTTTTGGTGACTGTGAATAAAATTTAATTGTTTAAATATACAAATAGTTTTAATTTAAAAAATTTTTGTTTTTTAAATTTTTCCAATTCTTACCTCTGAACAGGGTTTTAGTCCTAATTTTTTTTAATATATACATAAATAGTTCTAATTGCAGAAAAAAATGTAATTTTTCCAATTTTTTACATACAATTTTTTAATTATCTTGTGACTGAACAGTGATTAAAATAATGAGTATATATATATATATATATTACTTCAATTATTTTATGACAGTCAACAGGAAATTATGAATATTTCCAATTTGAAAAAAAAAAAAAAAAAATTTTTTTTGAATTAATTTCCAATTTTTTACCTAACATTCTTGAAATATTTTGTACGTGTATTTAAAAACAAAAAATGTTTGATACAAAAATTATATTTAAAAAAAATTATCAATTATTTTTTATTATGGTTACAAAAAATTACATTTTAGCGGATTTCCGTTATCTAAATTTTTGTCGAATTGAACTTTCAAACTTTCGACCATTTTGCATACATTTTCGAAATAGGGAGTACCAAATTTTGTACAATCGAAAGGGAATAAATCAAATTCGAAATGAAGACAGTGCAAGTGGAACAAGGAATGAGTTCTACTCGAACATTTATTACAGAGTACGAATCACTCGAAAGCGAAAGACATTTTTTTCTAATAGAACTACAGAGTAAGGTTTTGTCTTTAATGAAGAAATATAAATTAAATATCATTTAGTTCTTGTCACAATAAAGACCCAAGTAGAAGACAGATGTCTGTTGCTCAGCCGATTAACTTCGCATTAGTTTAAAGCTTTATAAACTCCCAAGTGTGGTAGGTACTCAACGTAAATTTTGTACAAAAAGTTATAATAAATCTGTTACAACGGTACTTAATTGTTTTAATTATATGTTTCGACATCAGCCGTCAATGCAGCAATCAGCTAGCTGCCGAGTGCGAGTAAAGAAGTTTTCGTTTAAACATCAACAACAGTAAAAATGTGTGTATCATCAATACATATTTGGCAATGACATATGATTCTTTCTAATTATGGTAGCTATGTACCTCTAACCATCAAAGTAGGTTGATGAGCTATTTGACGAAAGACAGCGAAGATTATAACAAAAATAAATATAAATCATAACTTTGCAAACAGTAAGCAAAATTAACAGTAAATGTTCGAAACAAAGTTTTTAGACATAAAATTTGTGCAGAAAAAAAAAATGATTCAACTCGTCATGCATCATTTGAGTGTAATGAACTCTCGCAACTCAGTTTAACGGTATAGAATGTCTTGAGGTATATTTATGGAATGGAAAGTAATTAGTTATTTGTTTCAGTTTTGGAATTTGCGCAGGCGAAAAATTACTTTTTATACCTTACATGAGCATGGAATGGTATAATAAATTTGGTCCGATGTTTTGCAAATAGGAGAATAAGAAGAAGAAGAGAATCGTCAATAAATATAAGAACGTAAGCTAGTCGCTCTGTTTAAGAGACAACAAATGTGAGAAATGAAATTTGTAATACTGCATCGCCATTTCATAATATATTTGACATTGATCGGAACCAACAATATAGTTAGGACCCAATCGATTATTCCGATAAACAGGTTTTTGGCTAAATATAACTCTCTTAATGAAATAGCTAAACACATAAAAGTTTGAAATTTTTTTGCATTTTTTTCATCGGTGATGTAGATAGTGCAAATCAACAAGATCGTACCCATGTTATATATGTTATATATAGCTCCCACACAACACATTTTATCCGATAAAAAGGGTTCGGGTCTTATGCCTTTCAATTATCAAGCTAAGAACGTCAAATTTTGCAAAGTTTGTACTTGTTGTAAATGCTAATCAGACAGTGAAAAACTTTTGACTCATATTCGTGAGCGATATAATGTCTTCCGCACACCTGAAGACAGTGCTCTCCTTACTTCTTAGACATGTAATTAGCGCATATCTCCCTGCATACCTCGACATTTCAAAAATAGTTTAAGCATTTAACTTAGCATTAAGATAGAAATTTAATTACAACATTGCATGTTATATATTTTATGAGTTTTTTTTTGCTTTTTGCTGAAATACCGTTATTTAGTTACCTATATAATTACATACTACCGGCCTGCTTACATATGTACTTACTTCCTACAGCTTAGTGAAAAATTTCTCCCAATAGGCAAATAAAAAAGGGCAAGTCGCTAGTAAAGTGTGTGACATAAAGTGAGAAGAAGAAGAAAGACACAAGAGTGATGGGTTGAAGAGGCGAGTGTTTTATTACATGCAAATTGAATTTTTGGCTCAAGTACCTATGCACGTACACCTGTAGGGGGGCTAACAAAAGTTCGACTCACCAAATTACAAGAAATATTTTTGTAACGAGGGCACAGTGTGGAGATAAAAAGTGGACAAAGAATGTGTAAGGAAGTTGGGAATGTGGGGGGAAAACTTTAAGTAATGAGAAGAAGAAGACAAAGAGGAGGTTTGATAAATATTAGGAATTGGATTAAGAAAACATACATGAAGAGTAATCGGAAAACCAGGAGGGATATTCAAAGAAACTGGGATATTTATTAAATCAGTAGTTATATGAATAAGGGAAAGAAGAGGAATAAGAAAAAGAATATTTATAGAAATAGAAATAGATACAAGAGAGGCAGATGAAGAGGTAGAGTGATAGATAAGCTGGTAAGGAGCACAAAATGACGGATATATAAGAGCGGGAAAGAAGAGTAATGCGAAGAAGAGCGAGAGGTGGAAGCCGAGAAATTCGGAAGAGCCCTACCAATAGGATTAGCAGTGTAAAGAGGGATAGGAATAATAATCAAAACCAATCGGAAAATCCTATATATGAACGGAAAAAATTGAGAAAGTCTAAGGAGAGAGAAGTAGACATCCAGAGAACAGAGTTATGAAAATAGAAATAACAGGGATACGAATAGAAAGAGGAATAAAAAATAGGTTTGGGAATAAGAAAAGGAAGATAAAAAGGAATCGGAAGAGAGTGTAAGAGGAATAAGATGTGGGAGTGGTGATAAGAGAAATACGAGGATTAATGGAAATGGGAATATTGATAGAAATAAAAACAGGAGTGGAATAGTAATACCTATAAAAATAATAAAAACAATAGAAAGAGGTACAATGATAAACTGATAAAATGAACTCAATAAAAGATATAAAAAGTAAGGTAAAAGGAAAAGAATACAGCTGGTTTGTTGAACTTTTTTCAGTGCCCTCGCACATATGAGACAGAGTGAAGAAGTGCAAAGTGCATAAATTCAATTTAAATGCGCCATAACTCACACATACATACATATTAACACATAAACTTACAAAAAACGAGGCAAAACGTAATGGAGATAGACACAGTTAAAGCTGGAAACGCGCAGGGTCACATTACTTTTTGAGAAGAAAAGCATGTGTTTGTTTGTAAATTAATTTTGTGAGTAGTTTAAGAAATAGTATGGATTCTGGTAGAAGCAACTTCCCAACCAAGAAACTCTCTACTGGAACTATAGTCCACAGATCGATAATACTTCAACTTCTATTGGAAGGTGGAATATAGAAGAAGATTAAAGACAAATTCACAAAACCACGGCAAGCCGCTAACTTGAAACTTCGCACATGGTACAAAATTAAATGACAAAGCTAAGAAATATTCCTCTAGAAGGCGGATGGAAAGAAGTATTGAGCAAGTTAAAAAGTCTACAAGATTCTTAAACTAAAAGGGATTCTCATCAAAACTCAAGATTTAGTGATTTAAATTTTTTTTTTTTTAAATACGAGTGAAGTTAAATGCGAATACGAATAAGAGAACCCATCCGAATACCAGCACGAGGTCGGAAAGTGTAACACCCCGAAAGAGCAACACGATCTCAATTTCCTTAAAGTTACAAAAACAAATCGCTTGTACATTTCTGCCAACAAATGTTTCCAGTAAAAATTTTGACATGCAAATAACTTGCGCACACAGCTTCAGTCGACGTCATGCAAGTCGCCGTTGAGCTCATTGGCCCCGCAGTGACTCGTAAATTTGTTTTATTGCCATTTCGTTTGCTTTGCATTGTTTGGTGTTTTTTGTTTTTTGTTTTTGCATCTACTTAACCTTCCAGGTAACTCCCATTTTCTCACCCACTTTAGCTCATTTGCTTGTTGTATTTGTTTATGCTATTGTTGTTTGTTTGCTTACTTTCATACTTAATGCCACATTCCGTTACATCCCACACATTCAACATTTCACGTCGCGTCTGCCCGACTTTTAGCACCATCTAATTTTGTGTGTGGTATATGAAAATTACTGTCTTGCCATTTTGTTGTTTTTTTTTTTCTGTGCGCCATCCGCCCATGCCTATGGTTTGTACTTTTGTGGCATTTTAGTTGAGTGAAAATTTTTCTTATTTTTTCCATAGCACAAAACAAATTCGTAACTGAAACGTTTGGCGAATGAGCGTATGCGCTAGCTAAAGGGCAAGCCAACTTAAAGTAGACTGCGATTTCCCTAATGCATTAGTCAACCCACTGTACGGCCCACTAAAATATCATACTACGAAGTTGAATAAGTAAATTGTCAAGATTTAAATTACAACAAAAAAAAAGAAAAAAAATTGTGCTGATTATAGTGGTGGAAAAATTCACAGCTACATTTCTTGGAAACGTAATGGATTTGAACGCCTACTTCGATGCGCGTGGAATTGTTTAGGTTGTAGCTCGCTCTTGTTGCTATTTTTGTAAATTATTATAGCTTTAGAAAGCAAAATGTTTGTGGTTTTGAAAAACATTTGAACTTCATTGTCAAGTATACAACTACGAAAGAGATGACTGATATGGACAAGAAACCGGAGACGCACATTAACACATTAACAATTAAGTAGTGACAGTATTTTCAGATGAATTTCAGAACTCATCAAATGTATGTATGTACTTCAGGATTATCAGATGTATTTCAAAATTCGCAAAAGTATTTCAGAATAATTTTTTTTTAAGTGCATTTTTTTTATTTTTTTAGAAGTGGAAGTAATCAAAACTAAAAGTAATGAAAACTTTATATTGAAGTAATGATTACTTTGGACCATATTAGATTTTTCACATGCTGAAATTTACATTAAAATGTTGGCTTAAGAATTGCAGGTAATCAAAACTATATAAAAACAAGTAAGGAAAGGGCTATCTTCGGCTGTGCCGAAGGCTTTATACCTTTCATGATTGCCAAACCACACTTATCGGAACAATCGATTGTATGGGAGCTATACGTTATGTTGGTCCGATCTGGCTGATTTTGCCTACATATGTTACATATATAATATGTAGCAAACTTGCAAAGTTTAACGTTCCTAGCTCTTAAACTGCAAAATTGATAGCCCAAAACCCATTTATCGAAACTATCGATTATATGGGAGCTATATGTCATGTTGGTCCGATCTGAGTCATTTTCACTACACACGTTACAAATACAATATGTACTAAACACGCAAAATTTTACGCTCCTAGCTTTTGAATTGCAAAAGTTATAGGCCAAAACCCATTTATCGGAACAATCGATTGTATGGGAGCTATGACATGTATCGGTCCGATCTTGCTGGTTCCGACAAATGATTAATCCTATGCAAAATGGCGCCTGCTTGCAAAATTTCATCGAGATATCTCTAAAACTGAGGGACTAGTTTGCGTTCAAACAGACGGACGGACGGACGGACGGACGGACGGACAGACGGACATGGCTAAATCAACTCGCCTCATCGCCCTGATCATTTCGGTATACTTAATAGTGGGTCTATCTCTTCTTCTTCTCATACTTACAAACATCGGACCAAAGTTATAATACCATTTCATGTTCATGAAAGGTATAATAATGATTGCTTTATGTGAAGTAATGATTACTTTTGACTATTTTAAATTTTCGGCTTACTGCAATTTTTAAGAAAATAAAGAAAATTAATCATAAAAAAAATTTTTTTTCAAGTACAAGTAATCAAAATGATTCAAAAGTAATGATTACTATATATTGAAGTAAACTACTTTCGATTATACTAAATTTTTTCTTTCTGCAGTGATCAGGAAAATAAATAAAACTAATAAAAAAATTGTATTGTATTATTTAAAAGTAATGATTACTTTATATGAATGCATTTGACTATTTTAAATTATTGGCTTACTGAAATTATCCAGAAAATAATAAAAACAAATCATTTAAACAATTTTTTTTAATGTTGCGAGTACTTAGAACTACTCAAAAGTAATGATTACTTGATATTGAAGTTATGATTACTTTTAAATAGTTTTATTAAATTTTTCACTTGTTGAAATTAGCAAGAAAATAAAATAAATTAATTTTTTTAAGTGATTTTTAACAATTTTTAAATTTTTAGGAATGGTAATCAATTACTAATTAAAGCTTTTCCAAAAGAACTGTATCAAGTATTGTAATCAATCGAGTATTGGTTACAATTACAAACTAACAGTTTTTTTTTGCCCAAAATAATAAAAAAAAAACTATAGAAATATTAGATAAAATTCAGCTAGAATAAATTTTGTAGAATTTCGGTCTAGTTCGGAAGCAACAAAATAGACGAACGCCATTTTAAATTCGTAGGAAGTACTAAGTTTTTTGTAGAATTCTCCTGCTTAAGACGCTTTAAAGGATAAGAAATGGTTTTTTCAAGGCCTCCAAATATACAAATTAATCAGAACGAAAAGCGCTAAATGATGAAAAGGAAATGTAGCTCAATTATCACCCATGAAGCACCGAAGAAGATATCTAATTCTCCATCTGTTTTTCCAAAGTCAGTCTTAACTTTTTTCCGCAGCCCAAGTTGTTTGTTCAAAAATGTTTGGCACCCATGCTAGCTATAATATTGGATTTCCCTGGAACTTAGAGTTCCATACTTGTTCAACTTATCTCTATTGAGATGCTATAGGCCAACTTAATACGTAACTAAATCCACTACTTCGCTCATGTTTGCAATGTGTCAGAGCTTTTATGACAACTTACATATCAGCATTTTACCACAGACTGAGTTAACACGAAAAATGCAAGAATCTCCGTTAGCAAATGCAGCTCTAGATATTTTATTACAGTATATGGAGGATATATATTTGTATGTATCTACATATGTATATATTTTTCTACATTCAAGTAAATATGCTTATGTTGATGGATTTCCGGTGAATGAGATATTTTTCATTTTCAAATGCGCATTTGTAGGGTTTTGCATAAATTCTAGTAGATTGTTGCAAAAATATGCAATGGATTATGTTGCAACAAGTTCCATATCTTTATATTGGCAGTTAGTATATAGTACATACATACATACATGCCTAGGCGGTAGATATCTTGGTGCATTTGAAATGCAAATGTAGTTAGACGAAGTACGAGTAATATGCATTCCAATGTTTTAAGCACTTTTAGGCAAAATTCAATGCACAAAAATGACGCTGAAATGTTGGTGGAGAAACGCAAAAAGCACTCACAGTCAAAGGTACAAATTTGCATATTTTATGTTTTGCCGTCGAACTTTGTAAGAGAAGGTGTCTGCGTTGATGATGGCATGCGTAAGAACTGAATATGAGTTGATGTGTTGTACAAAATGCATAAATATATTTATCTTCATATACATAGTACATACCTTCATTTACGAGTATGGTATGCTAAGTGTTTATTTACTAAAAGACCAAAGGCGATAAAGTATATTTAAATTTGCATTCCCACACTTTCAAGCGTGCAACTACACACACACACACGCGCACATAGTCTATGAAAA
>OX608082.1:19988517-20053517 GCA_951509765.1 Sphenella marginata
AAATCAAAACTTTTGTATAACCAAATGTGAGTTAGAGTGATTCGGATTCTGTGCGCTATAGAAAAATTCCAATTCCAAGGAAAGAATGAAGAAAGCTCTAGATAAGAAGTCTCGTTTCTTAACACAAGTCTGGCAAAGACTTGAACATATCGTCATCTAGCTCGGATCCGGCACACATTGCGATGGACGAGATATGTCTTGAAAATAAACGAGACTTACGAGATCTCTTACAGTACCAGATGGGAAAGAAAGGCAAGTGAGGTTCAAGGTATTGGCTTCGTGGTAAGTAATATAGGATAAGAACTCCTTCTATGACAACTAGGAAGGTGTGACTGTTGTAAGAGGTGACTGAAATCTAATTCCAGGCTAAATGTAATCGTGGGCAATGGAAATGATACCATCGGATGCGTTGACTCTAAGGAAGCACGAGAGAACGTCTTCGTCAAATTACTGAGTCTAAATCAGTTTATAATATATGAAGTTGTCATTCACACTAACCTAGCGCAACTGGGTATAAACAGAAAATAAAATATGCGGATGCAAAATTAAATACGCCCAATACTTAGTCAAGTACTAATACTAACGCTAGTTCGCGTACTTGATTTCACTAAATAGAGGACAGACAGCTTCTAGTGGGCCAACAAAGGAGCGCAAAAGCGAAATAACCAGTAAGCGTTAAACTCGTTTATGACCTTTTACATTGCCCTGCACATTGCACATGCATCCCTACATACATACATACAAATGTGTGTATCCCTTTTAACGTTTCAATAGCGGTTAACCACTGCAAAGTTGTGAGCGAAATTTTTATACGAGTATGGCAACACCCGGCGCGCGTTTTCCTGCCGTACGTACCAAGCAGAGCGTCGTTTAGTTTTTGTTGCTGTTTATATTTTTTATTTTGTTTTCTGTTTTTTTGTTGGCAGTTTTTTTGTTAAATTGTTTTTTGTTTTTTTTTTTTTTGTTGTCATTTTGCCTTTTTGCATTTGTAATGTATGCTAAAACCGCATTAAAATACGGTTCAATGAAATATGGCCACCGGATCGGTTGCATTTAAATTGTTCCGCTTCAATCTTCTCATTTGTTGCTATAGCAACATATCGTGCTATTTTTTTTTTTTATTAATTCACTTTTTTATGCGCTACCGGCTGTGTGACACAGTACTTGTAATTGTATCAAAGTGTTTTGTGAAGCTTGGAAAAAATGTCATGTTGTGAGAAAGTAGCCATAATCTTCGGTCTTATTTCAATGTGTACTAAACAATGGAGGCTGGTTATATTTCCCGTTTAATGAGGAAGAAATATAAAAAAATGTTTTTGAGTTGAAAAGTATGGAGTTTTAGAGAGAAGACTACGATCTGTCTAAGTCCATTTGTTGCACCGTTAAAGAAAAAAATGCTGTGAATATCTCTAGCTCCGCATAGAAGAGCTACAAATTTAGGGGCGAGAAAGAAAGGAAGAGTGCCTATACAAAATGGACCACTATTGGTTTATATAAACGGAGGGATCGCGTAAATTAATCTTAGTGTTGTATCAAGTTAAATGAGGAAAGCAGTTGTAGCTGTCATCTTGATGAGGTCCTTTAAATTTTCTCCACCGTTTCCAGGGCCCGTACTCTATAGTTATATTCGAATGAAAATTTATTCGATTCGACTGATTCGTACTCTGTAAGAAATTTTCGAATGGTCTTTCGCGTCATCCCAATCTAGAGTATCGACTGTAATTTAATGATAACATTTCGCGGTCTTGGTCACATCTTGTTTGAGATTTTCCTACTGACACTCTAAATATAAAATAACATCCAAATTTTCTTTACATTTTGGTCACTGTACCAACGTCAAATTGTATCTTAGTAAGTGCAAAACATAGTTGCATGCCGCACTAGATTACGTCAAGCTGTGACTGGAAAAACAGGATGGCGTTAGGAGTGACTCACTCAACATAAGAGTATAGAGCTTACAAAACTATAAATAGTTTTAGGTAAGTCGGTTTATGTGCACACATGCTTGGAGGTGAAATATATTGCCAAATGACATGGCGGTGCTAATTTCTTAATACCCCATCAATTAGCAGCTCACGATTGGTGGCACTATTTCTCACAATCACGAGATTTTCGGAATACTGTTTTGTAATCCAATGTTCTTCCAGAGTTAAAAATGGTGAAGTAATTTTTTGAAAAGCTATCCGAACTTAAAAGACAGTTTAACAACCATTGTAACAAATTTAAGTAAAATGAAATTTTTTGTGCCGTCAAATTTCATATCAAATTTGAGAGAAAAAAAATAAGTTTTGTTTTAAATTGCAAGAATATTGTAACTACATAAAAATATTATTAAAAACTTGTGTATTTCCAATCCCGACTCTCGACTGTCAACGGCGAGCATTACATCTCTGGAGCCTGTTGAGTTATGGAACCTAATCACATCTCTTATTACAGCACTCATGAGCACCTGCCATTTGATACCCATATTGTACTAACTTATTTTGAATCACAATGGTCCACATATTCGTCGATAACTCCAAAACCAGTCGAGTTGTTGAAAAAAGGTATAACTAAAATTTTAAGTTGGACAACTGTCAATTCAACGTTGACAGTTATATAACCATTTACTAAGCTGTTTTAGAGTGATGCGCGATCAAACATATAGACAGGCAGACAACATTTTTTAAAACTGTTGCTTTGGACTCTATGCGCTTAGTAATGATTTCTGCATCATATTTTTTTTTGAATATCTGCAATGTACACATATGGATCTGTTACAATTTTATTAAATGAAGAGGTATTTTTTAAATAATATTTCTCATTAATAAAATTTTTTTTTTATTTTAGTATAGCTCACTTGCAAAAGCACCTAGCCTTCTTCATCAGAGCCATTTTGGCAAGCCGTACTAACCATTAAGTTATCAGTTTTATTTTGAATTATTATAGCACCAACAACAATAAAGTTGTCGTGCTATGCATATTGGCACACCGCTTCAGATGACAGCTCCCTTTTAACATTTAAACCATAGCCAGATGATAGTTTCCCTATCAATTAAAAGGTGTATTTGCAGTCGTTCATTTATATTTGTATGCACGAGTTGGTTGATCGGTTTGTGGGCAAATCGAAAAAGTCTCGAACAAGGTGAGTGCGTTTCTCTGCCGGTTGTTCAATTACCAGAAAATTCATATTAAAGACAACAATGAAATAGGGAAACAAAAAAAAAATGACAAAAGTGATACAAAAGCAAAGTGGAAAAAAATATACATTTAAATACAGAAAGCAGCAACAAAGACTACAACAATGAAAAATTGTAAATACAACATTAAAGCTAACTGCATTTTATTGAAAACGAAATGAAAACTTGTCACATTTTAATTTGTTGCCAACATTCACACCATCTAGCCATTATTATTGTTGTTATTTATGCAGTTTATTGCGTGATTTTTAATTTTTGTTCAGTTGATTTTCTTTCGAGTTAAATAATAACATATCTACATATATGCAACGGAATGTAGTGAACCATTAAATTAGGTTGGAAATATATTGGTGGAGAGAATTTATTGACTGGTTGTGAACTAGGCCGAAAAGGACTGAAATTGTACTGCGTTGGAAATATCAGAGACCTTTTTGTTTTTGTGTTGCCATTTCCTGTTTGAGGCGAGTACTTTTCCACTTTCACTACAATTTTTTTTTTTTTGATAATTTTTTCATGCTCTAAGTTCGTATCGAGAAAACACGAGTTGATAATGGGAATGTTAATTGATCAAGTTCTCATTATCAAATTTTATTTTCTCAATATGATTTTACATTTCTCACTATTAACTTTTCTTTTCTCAAAATAATCTTCCATTTCTCATTATCCAATTTTCTTTTCTCAAAATAATCTTTCATTTCTCATTATCAAATTTTCTTTTCTCAAAATAATCTTTCATTTCTCATTATCAAATTTTCTTTTCTCAAAATAATCTTTCATTTCTCATCATCAAATTTTCTTTTCTCAAAATAATCTTTCATTTCTCACTGTCAAATTTTCTTTTCTTAAAATAATCTTTCATTACTCACTATCAAATTTTCTTTTCTCAAAATAATCTTTCATTTCTCATTATCAAATTTTCTTTTCTCAAAATAATCTTTCATTTCTCATTATCAAATTTTCTTTTCTCAAAATAATCTTTCATTTCTCACTGTCAAATTTTCTTTTCTCAAAATAATCTTTCATTTCTCACTGTCAAATTTTCTTTTCTCAAAATAATCTTTCATTTCTCATTATAAAATTTTCTTTTCTCAAAATAATCTTTCATTTCTCACTATCAAATTTTCTTTTCTCAAAATAATCTTTCATTTCTCATTATCAAATTTTCTTTTCTTAAAATGATCTTATATTTCTCATTGTCAAATTTCCTTTTATCAAAATGATTTTACGTTTCTCATTATAAAAATTTATTTTCTCAATATAATTTTACATTTCTCAATTTCATATTGTACTTTCTGAATATCAACTTACTTCTCATTATCAATTTTTCGTTTCTAAAAATGATCTTCCACTTCGCATTATCAACATGCGTTTCTTCAATATAAACTTGAAGAAGTGAATTTTTGTCTAAAATCTTATTAATCACACCTCTTAGGATATAGTAATAACCAAACAAAAAAAGACAAACTAATCACTTAGGTAACCAGTCGTCTTGGAACTCTTACAAGTTGTGTGAACTACTTTTAAGCTACTTGGTTTGACAGCAGGGTATACAAGCACACTCGTACACATGTAAAATTTGTAATGCCTACAACTGAGACGACATGGCCACAAAGTGAAAGGAAGTTGACCTTTGAAGTCTATTTTCGCATTTTGATCAAGTAAATAAAAGTGAAAAGTGGCGCGCACTGCGTGTGGATAAGTGTTGGAATGAAATACCAAGTATGTATGCCCATAAACTATTGTCATTTGTATGCATAAATAAATGCATATGTTTATATAGTAACAACAACAACAACAACAACAAAATATTAAAACGCGCACGCAAATCAAATCGAACGGTTTTAAGTGCGTTAAGTGCGTATGTGGGGGATAAATACGTGTTTACACCCTGTAGGAACTCATTCACTCTTCTTTGATTTAAGTAGCAATTAAATAAAATAATTTCAAAACACTTTTCATTGGTCTAAATAAACTATTGCCTGAAATATGGAACACATGTAGAACCAGGGCTTATTGGAAGAAAACTAGTGCCAGTAGATGGCGCCACAAAAAATGTATGTAAAATTTTCGAGCTACATTTATTTTGGCCTGCAGCTCATTTTAAATATATTCAAAGGATTTTTTATATAATGTTCATTGCAAAAATAATTAATCAAACAGCCGTGATTTTTTCTTACATTAAATAAAGTAATGTGCTTGAATTATAGTTTAATTATATTTTATTGTTATTCAATTAGTTGACAATATCAATTCACTTTTTTCAATTTGTCTGCCTGTAGATTGTCGGATTAATTAAATATGCATTGAGATCAAAATAAATGTCATGTCAGTTGTTTTTAGTCATTCCAATCAATGTATAGATAAGTCGAAGCGCTGCTCTTTAAAGCGAACTTACACAGAGGCCGAAATTCCTTTGCCGACAATCCACAAACCTCTTGAAGCCGAACACGCAAGTTTTCTTATGCATACGGTTGAGGAATTTCAACGTGTTAGAACACTTAATTTGAACAAAATTCTAAAATCATGGTATACGTAATTCGTCCATTAAATGGAGTAACTCTTATTTTGGAGGTTGATCGGTTTGTGGGCAAATCGAAAAAGTCTCGAACAAGGTGAGTGCGTTTCTCTGCCGGTTGTTCAATTACCAGAAAATTCATATTAAAGACAACAATGAAATAGGGAAACAAAAAAAAAATGACAAAAGTGATACAAAAGCAAAGTGGAAAAAAATATACATTTAAATACAGAAAGCAGCAACAAAGACTACAACAATGAAAAATTGTAAATACAACATTAAAGCTAACTGCATTTTATTGAAAACGAAATGAAAACTTGTCACATTTTAATTTGTTGCCAACATTCACACCATCTAGCCATTATTATTGTTGTTATTTATGCAGTTTATTGCGTGATTTTTAATTTTTGTTCAGTTGATTTTCTTTCGAGTTAAATAATAACATATCTACATATATGCAACGGAATGTAGTGAACCATTAAATTAGGTTGGAAATATATTGGTGGAGAGAATTTATTGACTGGTTGTGAACTAGGCCGAAAAGGACTGAAATTGTACTGCGTTGGAAATATCAGAGACCTTTTTGTTTTTGTGTTGCCATTTCCTGTTTGAGGCGAGTACTTTTCCACTTTCACTACAATTTTTTTTTTTTTGATAATTTTTTCATGCTCTAAGTTCGTATCGAGAAAACACGAGTTGATAATGGGAATGTTAATTGATCAAGTTCTCATTATCAAATTTTATTTTCTCAATATGATTTTACATTTCTCACTATTAACTTTTCTTTTCTCAAAATAATCTTCCATTTCTCATTATCCAATTTTCTTTTCTCAAAATAATCTTTCATTTCTCATTATCAAATTTTCTTTTCTCAAAATAATCTTTCATTTCTCATTATCAAATTTTCTTTTCTCAAAATAATCTTTCATTTCTCATCATCAAATTTTCTTTTCTCAAAATAATCTTTCATTTCTCACTGTCAAATTTTCTTTTCTTAAAATAATCTTTCATTACTCACTATCAAATTTTCTTTTCTCAAAATAATCTTTCATTTCTCATTATCAAATTTTCTTTTCTCAAAATAATCTTTCATTTCTCATTATCAAATTTTCTTTTCTCAAAATAATCTTTCATTTCTCACTGTCAAATTTTCTTTTCTCAAAATAATCTTTCATTTCTCACTGTCAAATTTTCTTTTCTCAAAATAATCTTTCATTTCTCATTATAAAATTTTCTTTTCTCAAAATAATCTTTCATTTCTCACTATCAAATTTTCTTTTCTCAAAATAATCTTTCATTTCTCATTATCAAATTTTCTTTTCTTAAAATGATCTTATATTTCTCATTGTCAAATTTCCTTTTATCAAAATGATTTTACGTTTCTCATTATAAAAATTTATTTTCTCAATATAATTTTACATTTCTCAATTTCATATTGTACTTTCTGAATATCAACTTACTTCTCATTATCAATTTTTCGTTTCTAAAAATGATCTTCCACTTCGCATTATCAACATGCGTTTCTTCAATATAAACTTGAAGAAGTGAATTTTTGTCTAAAATCTTATTAATCACACCTCTTAGGATATAGTAATAACCAAACAAAAAAAGACAAACTAATCACTTAGGTAACCAGTCGTCTTGGAACTCTTACAAGTTGTGTGAACTACTTTTAAGCTACTTGGTTTGACAGCAGGGTATACAAGCACACTCGTACACATGTAAAATTTGTAATGCCTACAACTGAGACGACATGGCCACAAAGTGAAAGGAAGTTGACCTTTGAAGTCTATTTTCGCATTTTGATCAAGTAAATAAAAGTGAAAAGTGGCGCGCACTGCGTGTGGATAAGTGTTGGAATGAAATACCAAGTATGTATGCCCATAAACTATTGTCATTTGTATGCATAAATAAATGCATATGTTTATATAGTAACAACAACAACAACAACAACAAAATATTAAAACGCGCACGCAAATCAAATCGAACGGTTTTAAGTGCGTTAAGTGCGTATGTGGGGGATAAATACGTGTTTACACCCTGTAGGAACTCATTCACTCTTCTTTGATTTAAGTAGCAATTAAATAAAATAATTTCAAAACACTTTTCATTGGTCTAAATAAACTATTGCCTGAAATATGGAACACATGTAGAACCAGGGCTTATTGGAAGAAAACTAGTGCCAGTAGATGGCGCCACAAAAAATGTATGTAAAATTTTCGAGCTACATTTATTTTGGCCTGCAGCTCATTTTAAATATATTCAAAGGATTTTTTATATAATGTTCATTGCAAAAATAATTAATCAAACAGCCGTGATTTTTTCTTACATTAAATAAAGTAATGTGCTTGAATTATAGTTTAATTATATTTTATTGTTATTCAATTAGTTGACAATATCAATTCACTTTTTTCAATTTGTCTGCCTGTAGATTGTCGGATTAATTAAATATGCATTGAGATCAAAATAAATGTCATGTCAGTTGTTTTTAGTCATTCCAATCAATGTATAGATAAGTCGAAGCGCTGCTCTTTAAAGCGAACTTACACAGAGGCCGAAATTCCTTTGCCGACAATCCACAAACCTCTTGAAGCCGAACACGCAAGTTTTCTTATGCATACGGTTGAGGAATTTCAACGTGTTAGAACACTTAATTTGAACAAAATTCTAAAATCATGGTATACGTAATTCGTCCATTAAATGGAGTAACTCTTATTTTGGAAGCACGTTTTGTCATATTGGCCATTAATGTAGGCAATCATAAACTAATCACTCAAATGTTTTTTTGTTTTTTGTTTTTTTTTTTCTTTGTCAGTTGTTAGTTATTACAAAATTCTCTCCTGACCTTTTTTTGACATATCAGCGCTTTGACATTATT
Source organism: Sphenella marginata (assembly GCA_951509765.1). NCBI lineage: Eukaryota > Metazoa > Arthropoda > Insecta > Diptera > Tephritidae > Sphenella > Sphenella marginata. The sequence continues at coordinate 19,997,090 of OX608082.1, forward strand.
ATTGTGAAATTAGTCAATGTATTTGCTCACTTTATTTTTAAATATACCAAGCAGTCAAAGCAGCTAGTTGCAGACTATCGCAAAAGTTGTATAAACACGAAGCTCACGTTATATATATAGTATCTCTAGTTGTACTATGAGCTGTCAACTGTCAGAATTCAGAGAGAAATATGTATATCAGTCTCAAAAATCGAAGCGAGAAGTATTCGGTTCACATGTTCTGGCAGTATACCATTTCAAAAATAATAATAACTTTTATTTGTCCAATTCTGAGTATTTTCCGAGAACTTAAACTTTTGTTATACCAGATTTGGTCTTTTTGAACTAGTTTGAAATTAGTTAGAAAATACTAGCTTCAATCTAGTTTGAGATGGTCTAGCGAATTCTAGTTGCAAACTAATATTTATTCTAACTACTAAGACATTTCACTGCAGTGTATTTCGATTTTATTTTGATGTGAAGTAGTTACTTGTCACTTCACTTTTTTTTTCTTTTATTTGTTTGACAACCTTGAATGACAAATTGACAGTCCGATTTCAATGAGTGTGAATATAACATGCTGCCCAAACATTTTTTAAAATATTGCTACACAAAGGCAATTACGCTTAAATCAGCGTTTTTTGATTTAAAAATAAACCAAATCAAATGATAAATGGATGTGAGTTTTAGAAAACATGTACAAAGCATTTAAATGTAGGTCGTAAAATGTTTCACTTTTTACAAATTGACAAGTACGAATTGATCTAATAAAAAATTTAAAACATAAAACAAATGACAGCTGAAATAGTACGTATGTATAGTAAAAACTCATGCGACATAAAATGTAAAGCTGTTTTAACATAAATTTCTACTTGTTCACTGTATAAGTCAATTCAAAAATAGAATTTTTTTAAATGTGTTCAATTTCTTTTCAGCACAGATTTAAGTACAAAGATGAACCGAGTGAGCGTCCTTCCGCTATTGAAATTGATAACCAAGAGCCGACAAGCCGATTCTAATGCCGTTGTGCTGGTTGATATAGCGATTTCCTACTTTCTGTGATTTGATGTTTTGACAGCGGGATTGGTAACCTTATTTCAAGACAAATGAAACAAATGCGAACACTAAAAAGGTAGCATAAATTTTATCATACAATTTAATCTGAATTTCAAATTTAATTTTATAGATATGTATATTTTTTTTTAACTATCGATTTTTTGGTATCGATTTTATAATTAGTAAACATCATTACTCCAGTTATCGATTATGAAAATTACACATTATGAATACATTTTTTGGAATTTGAGCCAAGTTAGTAAAAGAGGTAAAACTATGTGCACGCTACAGCTGAAAACACTTAGTTTCGCATAAATCACATCTAGTCAATCTTGATTCCAGTCAAAAAGTTTTAAGATCGTTTTAGATTTTGGTAAGCATTTGTGATAACTGTGAAAGTTGTTTTGCCTCATGGTATTTGAAAAAACAAAAAAAAAATTTAATTTTGCATCATAGAAATGGTTTCCTCAATCAACCATGGCATTTATAGATTATTTTAGCAATTTCGAGTTATATAAGAGCTTGCTAGTTTTACTCGTACTTGTCTCTTTGGCTAACGGAGAGTTATTTAATTTTCGTCAATGGCCAGCAAAACAGATAAAAATTAAAAAAAAAACAACAAACACAAAATTTTGTCTCTGTTGACATACAAAATAAATTTTAAATGTATTTTATTTATATTTTAAATTATTGAAATCGTTTGTTGCGCTCAACGAGTGAGGACTTTAGTGTTAAGCAGCCGGTAAAAAAAAACCCGCTCGATGCCGTGCTAATACAATATGTTGACGGCAATGTATCGGTAACCGGGTTGACTAGCATGACCAATAAATTGGTGGAATGACCTTCTGTGTGTCGTGTCATTATGTTTGTGAGTTCTTCTTTTACGTACATTTGTTGGTGTTACTATACCGTTAAAGCTTTTACTACTTTGTGCTCTAGCCGTATTTGTTGGTGTTACTATACCGTTAAAGCTTTTACTACTTTGTGCTCTAGCCGTATCCTTTTGACAACGAGGTGCGAAATAGCAACTGTACTCCTATCCAGATTGGAAGGAGAAGGAAGGAGGGAACGAGGGAAATGGCAGGAACAATACTGTCAGGATTGGAAAGGACTTCCCCAACTCATTTCGAATCAAACGTAATCTTCTGAGGACTTTATATACACGAGGAACCAAACAAAATCTTACGTGAACGCGATAAAGAGACAGGATCTTGGGTTAAGCGGGGGTTAGGAGAAGTAATAGTTTTCATACTAAAAATCAGTAAAATAGTCCATTCGGAAAATAGCCATAGCAGCTAAGAATCACTATTGCTAACAAGTGATACATTCCATTGTCTACGAAACTGTTCCACGCGTCAGCAGAAGTTTCCAGTAGCTTTATAATTGTTCTCAAACTGTCGAATCAGCAGCGCTGATCCAGTGCCATTAAAACGTGCTAACACAACTAGTGCTACTTCGGGCTGAATAAAAACAAGGAAATAGCAACAGCACTGATTAAGTCCCATTGTCGACTCAAAAGGAGTAAAATTCATAAGCCCCTCCTGATACATTGCTAGCAATCATGAACGGTGCCAAAAGAAGTGATTCAGTTCCTTGGACTAATCGAGAGAGAAGTTCTACAAATATTTTTGTAAGTAATTCTGTGTACACCCAACATCGTAGCAGGGAAAGAAGGGGCTACATTGACTTCAGACAAACTTATAAAGGGGGTCCGCATATCGGTAGTTGTCATCTATTGGCGTCATAAAGAGCGGATTTGCTAGCATGACTACAAAAGATAAGGGACCAAATTAAAATGTTAATAATTTTTGGCTTTTGTCTGATTTCGCTTATTATTTATGTGTCTAGTCGAAATGAACATTTTTTGTGTTTTGCAAAAAATAGTAGACGATTCGATTGCGTTTGCGTCACATAAATCTCCACATTATGATTAATTTCGATAGATACTATGGCCCTTTATGTACATATATATTTGTATTAATTACATTAATCAGCAAAGCTCTAGAATTCATGTTAGGTCAATTGATGGACAAATGAAAGTGTTAATTGTTACCTATCATGTTTTACAATTTTAATATTTTATGCAATAATTTATAAAATTAATATACAATTAAACTATCCATTACATTTTATTTTTGTAACACACATTTCAATAAACAACAAAGAACTCACACATATTTAGCTATTAATTTTACAAACATTGCCATATAAAAGAGAGAAAATGAAAAACATTAAAAAAAAATTTCGAAAGGGATTAAAATTAATTAGCGCGCTATTAAAAATGTGAAAATACTTAAAACATGCATTTAAAACACAAAAGTTGTAAAAAATATTCGCATAAATAATTTCAATACTCGTATTGTCAGTCTTTATTGCTAGGATATTTCCTCAATTTTATGTAGGTTATTGCCCATGAACTGTAAGCAGTCAAGACCAAAGCGAAGGGTGTGGAATATTTCAGTTTAACGGTCGTTAAAATTAAATCGTTTATATAATAGTGATCACAAAAAATATGAATTTATAGTCGTTTTCAAAATTATCAACAGCAGTTGCTTATGTTAAACATGCTAGCCACACAATTAAGTTAAAATTTAATTGCATATTTAAATTTGATTTTCTAAATGAAAATACAGTAGCTTAAGTGCAAATTGCTTCTGATAGAAATTACTAATTGGTAGAAAATTGTAAGCCTAATTGGCTGCAGTACCTATCTACATATATTGTGTTAACTATATGATATACATACATACATACATATGTATAAAATTAAAATAGTAAAATTTCTAATATACTGAACCGATTTAACACAAATATTCAAGGACATATAGGGATCTCGTCAATATTACTTCTGGACCTTTCCGAAACCATTTTGGGATTGCTTTCCGGATCATTTTGGAATTTTTTCGGATAATTTAAGAGCATTTTCGGGGAAAATTTTGAAACATTTTCTGATAATTTTGTAACATTTTCTGAATCATTTTCGGGATCATTTTGGAGCATTTTCGGGATAATTTTTAAACCTTTTTTTGAAACTTTTTCGGGATTGGTTTCGGGATCATTTTGAAACATTTTCGGGATCACTTTAGAACTTTTCCGGGATCAGTTTGAAACTTTTTCTGATAATTTTGTAACATTTTCGGTATCATTTTGAAACTTTTTCTAGATTGGTTTCGGGATCACTTTGAAACATTTTCGGGATCATTTTAGAACTTTTCCGGGATCAGTTTGAAACTTTTTCGGTATCATTTTGGAACATTTTCTAGATCATATTGGAACTTCTCCGGGATTGGTTTAGGGATTTCAGGGACTTTTTTCAGGATCACTTGGGAATGTTTTCCGCAGTTTTTTGGTGTGATGTAACTTTTTTAGGACTGCTAATTAGTGAATTCTATACGAATTAAAACGGAGTTTTTATGAATGATAGGCACATCTGCACCAAATGTATATGTGAGTGATGATGAAAGTGGAACCACAGCCAAACTTATAATTAAACCTTAATGGAAAAGAAGGGCAGTTTCGCATTAGTAAAATGTTTAGAGCTAACGAAAATGAAGTTCCACTCAAAAATTAAATTTTATTGGTAATGGAAACATAATTTAAATATGTATGACTTATAACTGAAGTTGTAGGTAAAATGTTTGTAAAAAAAAGGATTTTCGTCCAACTATTGAACAAATCCTTGATCGACTGATTCATTTCAAGTAATTTTTTTTCTGCGTGCAGTCACAACAAAATGTCCAAACAAAATAATAATTACTCTTAAAAAACAACAAAAATTACTATTAATAAAGTTAGAAATATGTACATACATACTTATACCTACGCTTACATACATTGTATATATAGTAAACTCAGTCAGATCATGCCAAGTGCTTGCGGCGCCAAATAAAGTGAAGTTGAACAAAAACAAAAACCGAACAAAATCAACCAACTGACGGTTTAAGCCACAGATTATTAAAAAGCCATGGATATGCCAAATCTGTTACAATATTTATAACGATTAGAGAGTTGAAACATGAAAGCATCGGTTGGTTAGTCAAATGATTTGTGGTGCTCCAATTGACGGTCGATTCAGCACAAAGTTTTTTTTGCTTCTCAAGACCAAGCCAAGCGTGGTGGGGGTGATAAGGGCGCCGACGCTACTCACCAGTGTGGCTGCTGTTGTTTTTTGGTACCGTTTTTTTTTTTTTTTTGTTGCTTTTTGTTTTATTTTGCAAATTGTGCTGCTTTACCTTGACTGTTTGCAATTGTTTCATTTGTTGTTTCGTTTGTTTTACTTCTATTTTTTTATTTTCTGAAATTTGTCTATTGATTGCCACTCTTAAAGTATGTCCGTCAATTTCATCATTAATTTTAAACAAAAAACGAAAGTAGTTATTGTTTTTGTTTTGTATAATGTTTTCTAGGACAGCGCTCCTCAACAGTGCAATGAATCGTTAAGCTATTTAAGTAGGTGTTTGAGATCATCACAATGATGAGGCGGCAATAATTGACGGTTATCAACAACTAGCTTTTGAGCTTAATTCTATTTATTTTACCCAACCTCGCTTAGCTTTCATTTCAAATGAATGATCGATGTTGAATTCAAAATTTTTTTTTAGCGTTTATGTTTATAACCAGCTGTGTGTAGTAGTTTTCTAATTTCATTTGCATTTTACTTTTATTTGAAAGACCAAGAAAAGCTTGGAAATCGTAAGAGTGCCACGCCTATTTTTTAAAAATCAAAAATTTTGAGAAATGAAAACTGCTTGTGCTCCTTTAATTTTAAATTTATTACCATTAATACTTGGTCTAAGGTGTGTTCGATTTTATTTTATTTTATTGTTTTTTTGCTCAAATGTACATTCACTTACCTTTCGATTTTTTCCAAATTTGCTTTTTGCTTATTTTCTCAATTCACTTTTCATTTTTCTTATGAACGTGCATTATCGTATTATGAAGTCCACAAAATAAATGCCGCTTATATGTAATTTGCTGTAAAGAGAACGTAGAAAATGTATTTAAAATTATTGTTTCGTAAAATTGTTGATTGAAGAAAGTGAAAAAAAACTACTAATGTGTGTGTGTGTGTTCATAGTTAATTTGTTAATCACGTTTTATAAATATTTTGTATGCGTGAAATAGTTTTTTTATAAACAAAAAATACGTATTCATGCTTTAGGGTGCTTCATTTCGGAATATTTTATTATTTTATACCCAAACAAAATATTGATCTATAGATAGAAACAAAAAATTCTCAACAAGTTATGCTCCTCAATCTAAATTACTAGTACTTGCAATTTCGATTTTAAGTTTTAACATTTTTTTTTCAAATTTCGCTCGCTTAGCCACCTTTTGCAATATGTGGATCGGTTTTATCTCGCACTGTTCCATTGGAGGAGGAGTGGTCAAATACAGTTTGCTAGGCTAACAATTTTACTAGATCTACTTATTTAGCACAAATTCCATTAAAAAATTAAAAGGCAATGAAGCAAGTCGATCATAGATCAACAGCGCCATCTGTTGTTGAGAAAATTTCTTTTATGAAAAATAGTATGTCCTTATTAAAGTTGGGAAACAAACAAAATTAAGTCTATCTGCCTCAAAATCGTTATGGTTGCAAACTTTATGTTTGGCTCTGAAGTAAGACCACCGGATGACGCCTATTTTATGCTCCAAACAAATCACCCATTCGCTCATTATCTTAAAGCACTTACGCATGCGCGTATAAATCGTACAACACCACGCTAAATGATTAAGTCACAGCTGGGCATTGGCCTGCAACTAAGTTAAAACACTTTTACAACTAACCAATCAGCTGGTGCAACCGGAAAAGTGGCATTGCGTTTGAATTTTACTTACTTACGCGCACCTAACTATCAAATTTTGTGCATAAAATATGGCCAGCGGCAGCAAATTTGTCACTGGAACAATTCACATGCAGACAAACATACATTTGATGCAAATTCAATACAACTTTTATAACACTTTTAACATTTTTTTTATAGTTTTTTAATTCTTGTTTTCTTTTTTTTTGGTTTGCGTTTTTCTTTTGTAGCATTTAGTGTTGTTGTTTTGTTGATTTTGCGTGCAGAAATAAAAAACAAAAAATCAGCTAAATAAATGTTTGCTAACTTTTCTTTGTTTTTTTTTTTCAGTGGTTTGCCATTATTTATTTTGATAGTTTTATTTGTTTGTTTTGTGGGATTGACAGCGTTGCAGCGTGTTTTCTTAAATGCAATTGGGTCGTGCAATTCGGTGTTAGTGGGACGCGCGCAATTAACATTTGCTGGCTCTGACAATACAATTTGATAAAATTTATGAACTTTGTATACGTTCTTGTCAATGCTTCGTCTAAGTGCTTAAGTGAAAATTCTGTCAAGCATACAAAAGAAAATGTAAAAGTTGCAAGTTTATATAGACAAAGCACACTTTGACGCTATGTCACGCTTTCATTCAACAAGTAAGAGGTTTGGAGACAAAATTGTCTTGGCGTATTTTTTTTTAATTCTTTTGTAACTTTTATTTTTTTTTCTTTGTCATTTTGCGATCGTATTTTCATAGTTTTATATTATTTTCAATGACGCCAGCTTAACATTTTTTTTTTTTGTATTCGTTTTTGCTGTCAATTTGGCTCAATAAATCATTATTTTGTCATAATACGTATGACCTCAGTTGTCTTAGTTCTAGCTTTCGCCTTTAGCATTTGCGCACTACGTAACTCTAGTCGCTCACGTATGGACAATGACGTGTCGCTTGACCTTCGCTAATTTGGCAGCACTGACACTAAACTTGTTCCCGTCAGTTTAGAGCCATGCAGTAAACTTTTGATGAATAAAATTATTTAAATTTAAGAGGAATAAGTGGTGTCAGGTTCGGATGTAGCCGAACTTTTTATGGAGTCATGATAACTTTAGATCTTTCGTTTAATTATTTTTGTTAAAATCTTCGCTTCACAACAAAGCTCCCAAGCATCGAATTTTTATTTTGAATGAACTTTCGTCCCATAAGCTTTTCGTATCACACCAAACACAACCCAACGTCAGCATTCTGGACCATAACTGTTATCTGATGATTACTAATCGCATGATTAATTATTTTTTCAAGAATTCATTTAATAAATGTTTACGATTACTTTCAATGATGATTACTCTAATTTAATGATTACTCTATAATAAATTAAAAAAATAATCAAAAAAATTATGTTTTTGTACGATTATTAAAAAAATCAAATTTAATTTAAAAAAAAGTTGTTTTGATTACTTTTAATAATTTTTTTGTATTTTGATTATTTTCGATTCTCCTACTACAATAAAAAAAAAATAAACAATACAAAAAAACAAAACTAATCAAAACAACTTTTCCTTTATTTTCGATTTTTTTTTGATAATCGTAAAAATCAAGTTTTTTTTTTTGATTTTTTGTAATCGCAATTAATTTAAAAAAATGATTACCAATTAAAAAATAATTTTAATTAATTACTCACAAATTATCAATTAAATTTAACAACGCTGTGCTCAACTAACTCCACGTTTACTATGCAAAACAAAAATAATTTGTAATGCTACCAATTTCCTTAAATACACATCAAGCAAAATAAAAGTTAGGCGCGCCTATTCATCAGTATGAAGTCTACTCAGAAAAAATGCAGCCAAAACCATTGATTTATCTGTTGGGTACTAACCACGTTTTATCACACGCACATATACATACATACATACATACATACATATATACATCGCAACATAAAACACAGCAAAGTAAAATAATTTTTTTTCGCTTTATTCTCTAGTCGCGTTGCGTTAGACCAAGCTTTGCACAGCCGCTAGCGAGTGTGTTATGCGGCTTAGTCGGCTGTTCGCCTGGTCCAGTAAGCGTGTATCTAACAAAAATTGAAACTGGTCTGATTTTCATGTTTGTGTGAGTGTAGTAAATACACAACAACAAAAAATGTGCAGCTCAGAAACGTTTCTATTGTTTGTCGGCTATAGAAATATTTGAGCTTAAATTAAACTGGCTGGCTGAAAATTTTGGCTTATTTTAATCAGACCTGTTAAATAATGATTAGTAATCAATTTAATAAAAATAAATCAAAAAAAGATCAGAAATAATCAAAAAAATAAAATCAAAAATATGTAATCAAAAGTAATCAAAAAAGTGTTATGATTATTTTGAATTTTTTTTGATTATTTCTTTTTATTTTTCTATTTTTTTTTCATCGTTATAAATTACTAATTGCCTTTTCGCGAAAACCAATTGAAATAACCGTTAACAATTAAAAAATCCCGCTAATCAATTGATTACTTAATTACTAATCAAATTTAACAGGTCTGATTTTAATTTTGTAATTTACCAGCAATATCTCTAGCAATTGCATCGAGTTGTAGGAAAATATATCGTATATAAAATCGCTTTTCCCTTAAGATGAATTTTATATCAAAATCTTTAAAAAAAAAGGCAACCCCCTCAGATTTTGATGAAATTTTGTATTATTTTCAAAAAAAAAAACATTAAATTCCATTGTACTATAAAATTTTTACTGTGTATAGTTTTAAAAGCTAATTCAAATACATACCTTTCTAATGGTAAAAAAAATTTTAAAAACGGTTTAGCCGTTCCGTAGTAATCGCACCATAAAATCTTCTCAATTATATCCATTACCACATACGCCATTTCTTATGGTGTACCCATGTTTTCCTTTCTCTTCCATTACCTTCAATAATTTACCATGACTATCTCGCTGTGCGCATGCTAGAGCTAGACGCGTTCGCTTTTATGGCTCTTTTCTATTTGAAGTTCCAGGTATATGCACATAAGCACCCATGCAAGTACGAGTACTTGGAGGCATTCACATTCAGTATAGCTCATGGCTATTTGGAACCCAATGCATCCACAGGCATCATACATCATGCAACAATGTGTGTGTGTGTGTGTGTGCTGTGCTAGTCAGCTTTGTAACAAAAGCATGCTTTTAGCAACTCTCCTATGTGAGCTTCCAATATGTATCTATGTATTTATGTATATCGACTTAGTATACATGTTTGGTTCGCCGTCATTCTTCCGCCAATGTTTGATAAGTACTATAGTAAACTAAAGTCGCTTGGCCGGTTTATGGATTTATTGCTTGATGATGATTTCAAATAAAAATGAAACAAAATCAATTCTTGTTTCATATTCGACTTCTTTGTTGTAGTTGAGTTGTGCACATTTTTACGTTAGGCTTAAGCCATCAAATGACTTAATGCAGCTTAGATCAACGGAAAATTTAATACTTATTTTAAATGCTATGGATTTATATATTTTAATCACATTTCTATAAAGAATATTATAAATATGTATGTATGTATGTAATAGTGTTTGAAGGCTTTTTATATTTGAAACCTTGAAATGGATTACGTGGAGATTAATATTTAAGTCCGAAGCGTTGATTGTTTTATAATTTCCATTGTTCTCAAGAGAGAGATAGAGTTAAACGAGGCGGATGGGAAGCTTAGGGGTATCTTAAGTCTCTTCCAAACTTGGCAACGCTTTGTAGACTGCATGAGGCTCTTAAATAATGCGAAATTATTTAAATCCACATTAAACAATACGACAGTGATCCCAAAATTTCGGAAATTTTTGTAGTCTACGAGGGTGGTTTGAGACCAGAAATCAGATCATAAATGTATAAAGCAATTATTCGACTGAACTTAGCTTATAAGAAAATATTGTAGTGGAGGGCAGTCGAGGTGAACTATCTTCTTTTCAAAGATATTCGCATTAGACTTCGAGCCAATGTGGTTAACCTCGTTTTTATTACTTTCCTTGTTCACTACAATTTTTTTCTTGTTGTACTCCATATTAAATAGACCTCAACATCTATATAATCAGTTTTAGTCTTGCATTAGCTTCCTTCTTTATTTTTTACGCTGCACGTAAACGGCTTAGATTTACGGTCAGAAGACCTTGGTGTTGACTTGCGCAAATCGTTAATTACAATATAAACCCCAGAATCTTGAAACGATAACCCTAATACACAGCTCAGTCACAGCCTTAACCTCAGCTATGTAGAGCGTTGAAATTTGACAAAAAAAAAAAAAAAAAAAAACACAAAAAAACAGAGAACAAAAAATTCACAAATACACTAACAAAAACAACAAAAACAGAGTTCACAAACCATAAATCATTTAGAGCCACTAACAACCACAAATATCACCAACTCACTCGATGACGATCTGTTCGTTTGTCACTTTTTTGGTGCGCTCATTTTAATAATATACATTTGCAAAAACAAAACAAAAACTTCATATTACTTTGTAATTTTAACTTTAATACACAACCCAGCTACTTAGTTGCTGTTTTACGTTGTGGCTTTTGATTTTCCTTTGGTTTGGTAGAGTTCAATACGAAAAAATTTGCTGCCAAATCGAGTTGACCAACGCAACTCATAAAGTCATATTAGCTTGCTGCTGCTGTTGCGCCGACAAAAAAAGATTAAATGCAGATATATAGAGAAGCACAAATGTAAAAAAAAACAAAAAAAAAAAACAGCAAGAAATACAAAAAAAAAACCAAAAAGCAAAACAAAATCCAAAAACTAAAAAATAAAAAAAAAATAAAAAAACATAATTTGACCTACATCAAGTTTTTCAAGTTGGTCTTTTTTACGTTTTGCGTCTCCATACAATCACGATCACTAGTTTGTATATATGTGTGTATGTATGTATGTGTGTGTGTATGCATGCTTGTTTTAGTTTGTTTGCTTCTCCCCCACTGTGTAACTCGACACAAAACTACAATATGTTAGCCCAAAAAGCGTTATTATGCATAAATTTAGGACTGGCCTTTTCAGAAATTGACGTTGAAGTTGACCGAGTGCTCCATTATTAATTGTAACTTATTAGCGTTTTTATACCCAATTGCGTTAATGGTACTAATATTTAGCACTTAAAATATTGCTGAAAATTATATATGTAGCAGTATAATTTCTATAAAATGGACTAGCGTCTCTTCTTAACTATTTTAGGTAAAAGGGGCCACAAGCAATTTGAAACAAAAAAAAAAAACTTTCTTAAATTTTGTGTTTGAAAAATAAACAAAAGAAAGTATTTTACGGAATCTGCCTCAGTATATAACAACTAGTTATATAACTTAGAGTTTCAGCTGGGTTCAAGCTGCCTTACTTTTCTTTTTTATGAATGCGCTACAACAAACAATATGAATGTTGTCTGCTAGTTAATAAAAGCGATCGTGGTTTAATGTTGCAAAGATTGGTTATTTAGCTCTACACCTACGCATTTGTGTTTATGTGATTCACACGCTTTTCTAGCTTAAAATAAGTCGGCTATTCAGTGGTGAATGGTCCAGCGATGCAAATGCACCTAAATGTCTAAACAGCTGTGAAGGTCTTCCACATTTGAAATGTACGTTTATTATAAGAAGACAAGTAGTTTAATTATTTATAAGCTTGTTTCGTCATTAGATTGAACATAAAAAACCATATATAACATGTTTTATCTAAGTGCTAATCGTTTTGTTACCAACCAGGTTCGTGTCTTAAGTCTTTTGTTTTTATCAGAGACGTTTTGCAGATACGCGTATGTGGGCTCTTTGTATCGAATTGATGAATATGAGACAGCAAAGATATTTTTAGATTTGACAAGAGCGAAGAGAGTTTTATAATAAAAAAAGCGAATTTGTTGAAAATTTAAAAATAAAAAAAAGTGCCCAGGGAAACCCGATCTAATAAATCCAAGCCAATAACTAATAATGAATTAACTCTACAGATCTCGTTTAGGCAGTATCTACCCCATTAGAACACCGATCAGCGTAGACAAATTAACTTTAGTGAGCCCAATGAGCTACTTACAATGCAATCTGACTCAGAAGGATTGCGCAACCCTGCAAGAGATAATTATAAGTCCACTCTTGCTCAGCTGAAATATTTGATCCATCTGTTCAAGTGTAAACTATACTATAATAATTTTTAAAAATCCAAAAAAAAAAACTATTCAAAACTTATTTAATAAAATTTCGAAAATTCACGTTTTCTAAGCATAATTGATATACATATAGTATTCGCAAGTCCCAATTTGACTTTAATTCATATATATGCATACCCAAAAGCAATGACTAGACAAAGTCGATTTGTGTGTTTTCATTATTTAAGGGTTAGTTTTACCCACTGTTGTAAAAGAATGCATTCATATGCAAATGCAATCAGTTGAAGTCTTATTCAATGACTTAAAATTTTGAATGCATTCATTGACTCGCTTTTTGACTAAAGAATGAAAAAACGAAGTCTAAAGTCTTTTTGAAGTCACGACTTTGAAGTCATTTAAAGAAGTCACTTACTGACTTCATTTTTTGAGTGAAGTCACTAACTATTTGCATCAAAAATAGTTGACGATCATGTCTCGGATGCCATAGGTAAATTGACTTCAAATTACTCCATATGACTCCAACTGACTTCAATTCACTTCAGTGAGACTTTTTATTCAAGGAATGCAATACATGAATAACCAAAAAAATAAATTAAAAAAAGAATTTGAAGTCGCAGAATAAAGTCTGAATGGTGATTTCATTTTTAAAGTCCCAGTCAAAGAATTCAAAAAATGGCTGCAATCATTTTACAATAAATCAAGTCAATAATTATTCGCAAAAGAATGCATTCTTTTACATCTCTGGTTATACACTTTAACTTAAGACCGTACTTCTGCACATAATTTATCTTAATAATAATAAAATATGTTTTATAGAATTACATTGCATTTGAATTGTGCTGCCTTCAAAAGATTACTTTTCTTATCACAAAAACTTTAGTGGACCTTTCCTATTACCCTCAATTTTTCATGAGTTCATTCAAGCAACTTGACATCCAACCTCAAATTATATTCCATTTGCGCATTCATTTTTTAAGCCATTAAATTTAGTAAATTTTTTTTCATTTCCACCTGTTTTTGCTTTCATGATACTTCAATTGCAATTTCTTCATCATATAAATTGTTCTCCTATTTTATTTTTGCTTTCTTCATATGTTTCGTTTTTCTTTATGTGGTCGCTTTGTGGAGTTAACTGTTGCTTACATTTAATATCCGTTATGCCATTCAACAACTTCATCATTCGTCTTTGACATTTCTTCTTCAATGCATTGAATGAGTTTCAGCGTTCTATTTTAGTTCCTTTATACAGCTTTTTTCGTACAAATTTTTTTTTTATTCTAGTATTTGTTAGCCGTTTAAGAAGAACTATAACTGCCTAAGTTAATTTTTTTTCTTCAAAGACTTGGCCGCTAGCTACGTATGTATGTATGTTTTTTGTTCATTCTTGAGTATTTCCTTAACTAAAATTCAAGTCAAGGTAATTGATGATGTTTTGAAAGTTACGCTTTGTTGTTTTTGTACTTGTATCTATTTTGTTATGGTTTCCTTTTGAGATATTCATATGCATATGCGCCTCGCCTGCAGTTTGACCCACCTTCTGACCCCTTGCAGCGCATATTCCAATTTTTTTTTTTTGTTTTTTTTTTTTTAAGTTACTTTGCTGTTAATGACTTTCGATAATTACTGCTGGTCAGTAAATATTATACAAACGTAATTCTTTTTTCACAACAGCAACAACTACACTAATTTCTTTACCTCAGCTGTTTCTAATGTAATGTCGATGTCGGCTCTAAAAAGCATTCAAAATGCGTTAAACCATAAACTGAAACAACAACAAAAGCAATAACTGTCCTGACGTTTATATTTATTTTAATGAATTTAGCAATTTCTTAGGTAAATTTTTGTTCCATTTTAAATTATTCTGAAGAACCGCATGTAGTGGAACAATAGAGCAATAGCTGTTTCAAAATTATCCAACTGTTTGTATGCGGGGCTTTTTGAGCTTGCGATAGCGGTGATGGGTAAATGTGTGTGGATATAAGATATAAGTCTGCTTACTTTATAAAAATTATCACTTTTTTGATGCGCTATATTTTTCAATATTAGATCACTTTCTTTCTGGAGATTAACGAGAAATAGTGGATCAATTTCACACCCTATCAGGATTTGTTAGATTATTTATTCAGAGTCAAAAAGTTTTTCAGAAATTTTTTCGCTTTCTTCAACTCAAACTGTTGAAAAATAATGTTTACCCAAATCTCTCTCAAACCATCGCGCGTTTATCATCCCTACTACCAAACGCATGCCGCGCATTTTAATTTGCCGCGTAATTTTCTTTTCTGTTTATTTTGAAATTAAAAATTAAAAACAAAACTTGCTGACGAATTGTTAATTCACGACGAAGCTCTTTTAAATATTTACAGCCCAGACTGCCATGTATTTCGATTATACAAATAATTATGTTTGCGCCGTCATAAAAGCCAATTCACGCCTCGATTTGCTATGCATCACAATGCATTTTTACTTTCTTTCCTATTATCGGTGCCATAATTATTTATCATTAGCACTAAGACTGTAATTATTAACATATTTCTGCATTTAAATTAACCGAAGCGAGCCAATAAAAAATTACGCCGATTTTTTAAATCCAAGTTTTAAAATAACATACTCCCATCGCCACAATACGACACTCTCATACAAAAGAAATGAAGTGCGTTAAAGCATGAATCATGCCAATATATTGAGGCACATTTTGAAAGACTCTATGCTTAATTTAATTTCATAAATGGGACATTCCAGCCAAAAGAGGAAAACGACATAAAATTTTAAATGCTACTAATAATTCCTAGTTATTCAGTTATCTGTAACTAAATGTGTATATTTTCCTAATATGGTAACAGAAATATAGAAAAATATGTAAAAACCCAAAATTTTTGTCCTTATAACTTTGACTTCACATCTTACTATTTTGCGGAAAAAGTTTGGTCATGTTTACATTGCTGCATTAGCTATATTTTCATTTATAGAAATAAATTTTCTAGTCATTCAAGTAAAGCAGAGAAAAATTAAAATAATTGCATAACATAAAATAAAAAAAGGTGTGTGATTTTTGTGTATATCTTCTCTAAATTGGTTCATATGGGGTGTCCCAGGAGTCACACGAAAAGGCATACAAATTGGTCTGGTAACCTTAGGAATGACCCTACGAAACCAGATATTTCTGAAAGTAAGGATAAAGAGGTTGTTCACCGTCTAAATACATTTTTTGAGTTAAAACGGTCATACTATGGTTTCTAGACTATTTTGAAATGTGTCCCAGGAGTCACACGAGTCTAAACTTTCATGTATTATTCAGATGAATTTTTTTTTTTGAATTGTTTTTAGTTTTTATTATATAGTTTTAAATAATTGTTTAGGGAATAATTGAATTCGACTTGTTTTTAATAACTTTTTAATCAGAATTTTGAAGTAAATATTAATATTATTTTGCCTTCACTTTATTTTATTTCATTTAATTGGCTTGGTTTCAATTCTGCTGGGAGAAATTTATGAATAACTTGGTCAAAAAGGGTTGAAACAATAATAAAACTGATTTCAATAATCTGGTATATTACATATTTCGCACTTGTCCCAGGAGTCACAAAGACTTGTCCCAGGAGTCACAATTTAAATATTTAAAAATAGTTTGTTGAATTTGAATATATAAAATATTTTTATAGAATATGGTACTATGCAGTATGTATTTTCGACCATATACAAATTGTAGATGAATGTTGAATAGTTGAACTAAAATTCGTATTCGTGCTCACAAAGATGCAACAAAGGGATTTTTCGGTGTCCCAGGAGTCACACTCAGTTTCTAAGAAGTTACAAAGGCACTTGTTGTTATTTGGCCAATTCTTTTAATGCATTAGTTGTATTGGATATTTATCCACGTCGGTAAATATATTTCATATCAATTTAAGTCCCGATGTCAGTTTTTCAAGGCAAAGTTGACTCAGCTCTGGAGTCAAATGTCCCAGGAGTCACGATGGAATGTCCCAAATGTGAAAGTTTGTTAGCTTTTCAAGTAAAAACGACTTGACCGTTCATCAAAAAAATTTTTATACATAAGCTTAGAGGTATTGGAAGTAACATACGATACTCATTTTTTTTTGGGTAGTGAACCTTGAACCGACATTCAAAAATCTTATCATGCCAATAGCTTGAAATTCAGTGCATTTGTAACACTGCGCTTACAATAATATTTTGAATTTTTTTCCGGAGATTTGTAATATTTTTTTGCGTATATTAATTTAATTTTTTTTTCAGCACAGCTCCAAATAAACTAAACGTTCATTTTTTGAATTGTTTTTGCTGTCGTTAAGACATACATATACCAAACATAATGACATTACTTCAAACCAAAAACATAAAGAAACTCATCTGCACGGGTAATTTACTTTGATTGTCAATACGCATGCGCGCCCGCATTTGGTAGCATAAACGCAATTACATACATATCGAGCTACATACGCTATATATGTACATACATAAGTACATATGTATGCTGAGTACAATATTAAACGAATATAATTTCATATGTATGTACATATGTATTTATTTGTATTCAACCAACAAAGTTTGACTAAAACAAAAAGTCTCAACTTTGCAACCGACAGCCTTGACCAGCGATCGTTGCCAGCTGTTCCTTTTCACCGCTTAAGCTTTGACATTTCATGAATTTTGTTGCTTGCTTTTTTAGCGTTTTGGATGATCATCAGCATTAAAATTGACCAGTGCTCTTGCAGCTGTTAATGATTTACGCGTTAAGAAAGTGAGCATAAAAGAAAGTACGAATGGTAGTAGCTAGACGCCTGAGCGCATATTCAAAACGATAAACATCAAACAAAAAAAAATTTAAAAAAACAAAAAAGTTTTCAGCGTAAAATAAAAACAAATTTCAAGTACATGAACAATTCAATTGGCACTGAGCATTAACACCCACAAACATAAATGCGCATGCGCGCACACGATTTCTACAAACAACATGTCAACAACATTCAAAAAAAAACAACAACAGCAACAATGGTGTGAAAAGCAACATAATGAGCGCTGACAAATTCTTTGTTGTTGTTGCGTATTTTTTTCCTTCGTTTTTTATTCTAACAAAATAATTAAATGCGGCACACAAATTTCGTGGAAGCGCTTGTAAATGAAACGATTTTTTGTACTCGTTCGTGCATTGGCTTTTGAACACCTTTGATGTTCGTCTCAAAAACAAAAAATACGAAAACGTAAAAAACAAAAACACGGTTTGTTAGTTGTCAAAAACTCGACGCGTTGTGGATGTTTGCACTTATCACGAATGTAAACGGTAGCTCATTAACATTCGCCCACTTTAGACAAATAGGTGGACCTTTTTAATTAAAAAAAAATTCAACAAAATAAGAAGTGAAATATGTACATACATTAGGGTGTTTAACTAAAAATAGTTACAATTCTGCAATCGTATAAAATATTATACAGCTTAAAAGTTTATATTACCGTAATTTTTCAAATATTTACATACATACATATGTAGATACCTTGCCACGCCCACCCACAATTTTTGAAACCTTTAATTTCTAAAAATTAATTTATATTTGTATAGGTAAAATGTAGCTGTGTGCAAAATTTCATACAGAGCTGAGGAAGTCGTTGATTTCAGAGCTTTTCAAACTGTTCATAAAAAACGGAGTTTCGCAAATTTTGACCAGTGCTTCCCAAATTGTAACGCAACATGAAAAGTATATCACTCACAGACTTCATACATTCCTTTTGGTATTAGTCATCCATATGCTTGCAGTTGGCGCATGAAGGTTGAGCGAGATAATTTACTCACATCCCAGACATTTCAATTGGTTTCTCACTTTCTGTAGATTTTCAAGTGATTCGTCCATCGTCCATTCGGCCGTCTACCAGTAATGTGTTGGCGTGCTCATTATGAAAATAAACGTTCAGATAAGAGCTTTGAAAACAAAATGCTACTTTACGATATAGAAATCGAAAGAGTCTGCACAGTTGTCCATGGTTCAAGCACGTATGTTTGTATGTATGCATGCATAAATGAATATCTTGTGACCCAGATTAACAACACCCACATATACACATACGTGGCCATTTAATTTTTTTTTTTTTTTTGGAACAAATATGTATACGGGTTTAACTAAAGCGGAGCACAGACTTAAGATGACTTTTGGTTTCATGTCTGAGTTGATGAAAATACAAATTCACACATACATATGTATGTACATATTTACAAGGTTGTATGCATGTTCTATCTAGAAACTGCTGAATGTGCGAAGCTTCATTTTCTAGGGAAATTTTCGAATTTATTCTCTACCAGCAGACTTGCCAGAGATTAAGCTGCGTAAAATTTTGCTTACCTTCATTTAACAAATTGTTATCTCTTTCCTCCATACTGGCAGCTTCCTACTTATCCAGTAAAAAAAAAAATTAAGACCATAATTGAATGGCGAAAATTTTTACAAAATAATAATTAAAAATATTTTTTTCAAAAAACTTTTTTTTCAATTTTTTTTTTTATTGAAAGTACCAAATTTTGGAAAAACAAAAATAACCATGTGAAATGTTGAGGATAATAAGGGATGTGTAAAGCAAAAATCTGGGTCCAAATTGAATATTTTTCCTCATTTTTTATTTTGTTATACCCCCTATGAAAGTGACACACTTAATTTCAGGATATCAAAATTATAAACAAAAAAAAAAATTAGGACCAAAATTTAAAGGCGAATATTAAAAAAAAAATAATAATTTAAAAACTTTTTTTTAATTTTTTTTTTAATTTTTTTTTTTTTTTTTTTGAAAGTACCAAATTTTGAAAAAAAAACAAAAATAACCATGTGAAATGTATAAATCAAAAATCTGGGTCCAATTTAAATTTTTTTCTCAATTTTCTTTTTAAATTTATTTATACCCCCTTTGAAAGTGTCAAATTTAATTTTCAACTACAGCAGTTTCCGAAACAAACTTTACAAAACAGAAAAAAATTTAAATTTTTAATTTTCTTAAATTCGAAAAACAATTTTTATCTACCGGTGGAACTTCATTTTATGATAAAAGAAAACTTTTCACCAAATTTTTTTTTTCAAATCAGCAGTTTTCAACTACATGCATGCATACATATGTATGTGACGATTTGACATGGAACGACCCATAAAGAAATCGACTTTGAAACACAAATCGATTATTTTCTTTTGAAATTAGATTTTTCAATGCTCGACTTATCAATAAATAAATAACTTGATTATTGAATAATCGATATTTCCGATTCGAAGTCACATCCCTAGTACAGTAGTTTTCTGTTATTATCACAAACTCAAAAACAAAACAAAAAATTTGGACTCAATGAAAATACCGAGATTGTTAAAATGTAAAAAATTAACACGTCTGTACACATCCATATATATATACATATTTTCAGCTTTTAAGTTTTGTTTTTCACATTTTCTCATTGAAGTCCATTATTCAACAGCGATGCCAGCTCAAAATGAATATGCTGGGAGCGAAGCTTGTTGGAGATGTGAAAATCCGTATGGTTATGGTATGCTCATTTGAGTGCCTATTCCATACAACAAACAAATCTTCATGGCCATGAATGAGATTGTGTGTATTTCATGTATCAGAGGTGCAGCATAACGCGCTACAAATTGATAATGTCTCATACTCACTGTTAACACTGTACAACAACAAACATGAGGAGGCCAACACAATGACTGCTGGTTGTTGGCAAGACCTATCACAGTGAACCATTGAAAAATTACACCACATACGACTAATTTTTATAGTGAGAGCACAATTTTTGCCCACCACTGGCTTATATGAGTTGTACTTGCAGTTGTTATGCTGCCAAAGTGTTGTTGCACAGCGCTTTGAAGATAGAATTGCTAGTATTTAACGTTCCGACCATGATGAAGAAAAAAAGAGATTGGCGCATTGTTTTTGTTTTGCTTGCACTTTGGCTGCAGTTCACAGTAAAAGTCACAGACACACCTAAGCCAAGTACCACTACATACATATGCGCATAGTGCTGGCATGCACATAGGTATGTATGTGTGTGTGTATGTATGTATATTTATATATTTGTAGTTAAAAGAAAAGTAATTGAATGATGAAAAGTGCAATTTTCTTGCTTCAACTTCGCTTTTTATTCCCCCTCCCCTACTTCTTTTTCTTTCAGTCGTAATTGAACTTGTGTTTTGTGTTTTGTTGTTTGTATTCATTGTTGTACTAACTATTTCACTTTTAATATTGCCGCGGCACGTTCTCTTTTCTGTTGAATGCATTCTTTTGCGCTTTTCTTTTACATTTTTCTGGCGTTGTTGTTTTATTTATTTATTTTTTTTTACTATTTTTTATCTACTCTTCTTCACTTATTTATTTGCTTGTTGCAGTTGCACTACAATAGCGCATCGATGAAATTCCTTTCTTTTTCATCCATGTCGTCAATTTCTCATTGCGCTGCTTTAACATCGCTCGCTCGCTCATTCATTCATTCATTCATCCATTGTCATTGTCAATGGCATTGATTTAAATTCTGTGTCTTGATTTTCCTGATTTTCTCTTTGTACTGCAAAATGATGTTGGTCTTTGTAGGCAAGTGGAAATTCATTATTTATCGGTATATCGGTTTTAACCCTGCAAAAAATCTTGTGACTGATGTCTAAGTAGATTGATCCGTGATCAATATCTTTCATCTCTATTAAGCTATAATTGATTTCGGGATAGGCATAATTGGGATAAGTTAAAATAGACTCTTCATGGGGCATCCTCACACCTAACGATCAATTCGAGCCGTATAAAGTAAACAAAACTTCCATTGGTTCCATGCTCTTTGGGGTCTCATTGCGGACTCATCCTAGACTTATCGCATTCTTTGTAGGGTAGCTATTTATTTACTGAATATATGTATTACTGGTGTGTATTTGAAAGAAATGTATTGGAACTTTCTTTACAGCAAAATTTAATTAAAGCTTCTATTGAGCGTGTTTGTTTGAAATTTCATAACAAAATCGAATAGAAGAGATGGCAGTTCAAATAACGTTGACTTATTCGAAGAGGCTTTTAAGTGAAAAACTTAGTGCTCTTGAGCTTTTTTAGAAATTTATATTAAAAAGCTGAATTATATATCGTCGATAACGCTGCAATATTTCAGTTTGGATATTTTGTCACTACGAATTTCCCTCTTTCTTAGACAAATAACTTTATGGAGAAAGTTTCCTTCAAGATCAATTCTTTTAATTATTTTCCAAGAATAGAATAAATGAATAGATTTTGATTGCAGGGGCCTATAAAAGTTTTTAACACAAATGTCACTTACGCTGTTTCGAAGTGTTGCCGAAGATATGAAGTTCTCTTAAGACCCTCTGGAACTAGTGTCTATACCTAAAAGCTTTCGGCTTCAGTATTTTCAAGCTCAAAACACATTTTTTTGGAAAGTAAGTATCTTTCAGCTTAAAAACTTTTCATTCTCTGCATAGAATACATCTGCATGTATTTATTTTTAAATTATTTTAAATTTTTTTAACATTCTCTCTTCATGCAATTAAGCAATTAAGCAAAAAAAAATAAAAAGAGTGCGCTTCAACTTCAGCTTGATTTACGTTTACTGTTTAAAGCGCCCATTGAGCTTTGCACAAGCTTACCTTTCAAGAACACATTCTTCACGGCCAATTAAAGAGTTTATTTCTGCTAATTGCGTTGTTATGAATTTGCCAGCGCTCTGTAATTAAGCTATAAATCACGATGTGCTAAAAAGAAAACTAAAATACAATTCACGAAATTTGTTTTTATTTCATTTTTATTGTTTAGCATTTTTACTACGCTCAATTCAGTCAGTACACTGAATACTTTTGCTTCTAACTGATTTTTCAACTGTTTCCTTGCACTTTTGTAAGGCAGTGAAATCTCTCCAGTTTTTTTACGTTTTCAATAGAAGCCTTTTAATTAATAAAACTACTGTTTGTTGCTGTAGTTGCCATGTTGTCATGTTGTGACGTTCAACCAATCTTCAACTGCGCCCTCTCAAACCTTTCCCCCAAATTCAAACCAATCTGCCATGACTTGACGCTGACAAACGTTTTTAAGCCTAATTAACTTTCTTACATTTCATAGCAGAGACTTGGATATTAAGTGTTCTTTGAAGACCGTTTAGTTGTGTTGTTGTTTTTGATTTTTTCACTTGACCCCTATTTTTATTCTTCTTATACCCAGTGGTACGATGAGCGTAAAACAACGCTTTGTGCAATTGAGTTCTGTTATAGAAGAATTTGAAACAACGGATCTGATCACGATTAGTTATCTCCACTTTTAAATTAGAAAATTTTCGAAGACCACTAAAAATGTCATTACCGAGGTAGGCACAAATACCGAGGTTGGGTGCATAATTTATCGATATTTTGGAACAAAGACAGCATTATCCAAGTCAGGGGAAGTTCAAAAATGTTACAGATCTTCTATACAAAATACCGGGCCCAACACACCGGGAGAAATCAATACTTTTATCGCTTCCGAATAACTGATACCCATTGGAAATATAAAGGTATTGTTAATAATATTATCCCCAGCATTATCCCTAAATCGAGTTCCGATTTCTCATTTCAATAGCCCGAACTAGCCAGCAAAGCAGTCGTTGTACGTTTAAAATTTCGTGCACCCTCGGGTATATGAAATTATGTTTGACCGAACTCAGTTCTTTTTACCTGCTTTCATTGCTCTTCACCGATATTCTATAGTTCCAGTAGTGGCGCGAAATGTTAGTTATGGCAGTAACAGTGTACGCTGTAGCTTTTGTTGTTGTTATTATTTGACGTTTTTACTTCAACATAAATTTCTACCTTAACCAAACAGAAGCTTCATTCACAAGATAGTGAAGCGATGGCTGCAGCGATAGTGGCCAAAGTAATAACAACTGATGACAGCACCAACAGCGTTTAGTAAATCTCTGTGAACGTAAAACAAAAAAAAAAGACACGAACAATTTTGTTAAGACGCATTCAACAGCAAAACAAGATATAAACAGCAGCAGTAACAACAACTACAGTAACAATAACAACTACAATGGCAATAATAAAAACAAGAACGAAAGTCGTGTATAGCAGCATCAGCAATTTTAACGTGATGGGCAACATCAGCTAATAAGGTGAAAAGTAGGTGAATGTTAAAGCTACAGTAAACAATAACAACAGCCGCAAGAGAAATGATAAGAAGTGGAAATAAACAAGTCAACAACAGAACAGTAGAAATTGCCAGCGATTGAAGGCATAAAATATAAAATAAATAGTATGTGATAATGAAGCAAAACACGGCTGATGTCTGCTACATATTGTTGACGAACACGGTTACAAAGTAACAGATCAGTGGTTCCCAAACTATATTCCGACTATGTAGGATGTTTGGTTTAAGATAGGCAGTTTTTTTTATTAATTTAAATAGTCATGGAAAAATATTAAATTAAAATTAAATAACTTTCATCCTCGTCATAATTTTAGTAATTATCGAATATCATCCCAATATGTTTTGTTTTTCTACCAAAAATCGGCTACCACCAAGTTTTGATATTCTGTGAGAAATACCTTTAGAAACATAAAGTAAGGATAGTTTATTTGCCTCGAGGCAGGTCTCTATCTTCAATATTTTTAAGACTATTCAGCTTGACAAGTTATGTTTGTATGAGAGATACCACGCCGCTTTTTCCGATAATTACTGTTTTTTTCGGAAGTATGCTAGTGATATCAAATATCGCCACACCAACTTTCAGATACGTACAATGAACCCCGCCTTATAACTCTTTATAAATTTTCAATTTTATAGAACGAATAAGTCCAGCAACCTTCCAGATTTTCTGGAGGTGTATGAGATTAAAGTTATACTACAAGTAATTATATACTCTCTGTATTCTACTAAAAATACTTCCAAAGATAAAGAGTTGGAAAAATGCAAATTCTATGGAAGAGTCCACGGGTTCTATTCCAGTTTCCAATTGCCAGTGTTTTTCTTCAGGTGTTACAGATTAAGCTCATAAAACTCGTTCAATATTCTATTATAAATACTTGCAGAGATATACACGCTGAAAACTCCAACCGAAATGCTACGCCTCCCTCACCTAAAAAATATGTATCAGTCCTTAGCATCCACTTTGGAAATTCCATTATTAGTTGCCATAACATAACAAAAAGAGGAGCATAAATAAAAGTGCAATATTCTCAGCATATAAACAACGGATATGAATATAATAATGAAGAAGAGTGTTTGTGCAATAGGATTATCATCATTAGTATGACAAACAAACGAGTATGCGCATAAGCATAATGTCGAACAGCAACATCAAATGGACTTTGTTAATAATGAATTGAATGGTTCTGTTTTGCTGTTACCAAAGCTCACAAGTTTTAGCACACACACACACACACACATTTCAAATAGAAAGAGAGAAAAGAAAACATAATGACAAGCGGAACTTGTTTACTGTGGTAAATATAAATTGAACAGCTGTCTATATAGTAAACCGCACGAGTGCAACGGGTCACGCTAATTGCTCAACCGGAAGTCGTGGCAGAAAAATGAATTAGCAAAGATTTTCGAAAATTGAGAATGCACACGTATTGAAGCAAAATTAGAGAGCAACAATATCATGGAATGTATGTATTAACATGTATACTTAGTCAACTTATACAATTTTGTAGGGCTGTGCGATTAATTGTTTAATCAAAATTTTGATTAATCATAATTTCGATTACTCAATTAATCGACTAATTATGATTTTTGATTAATCAAAAAGGGTGTTTACTCGATTAATCAAGATTTTAATTAATCAAAAAGAAATTTAATTGATTAATCGCCGTTTTGATTAATCATTTTTTGAATAAAATTATTAATCATATGTATTAAAACGGCACAAATTTAGAAGTTTCTTGATACTTTAACCATATGTTGCATCTTCGACATTTTGCCCATTCGCGAGCGGACAACACCTCAAAATTTTCTTAAATTTTTTTTATTTTTTAACATTTTGAAGCATGTTTGGTTTTTTTGTTTTTTATTTTCAGCTATTTCAAGGCAAACTTTCACATAAAAAAATTAGTAAATTAATCAGTTTTTGATTAAACATTTTCGAAAATACTCGAGTAACGCTCGTTTTGATTACGCATAATTTTGATTAATCAAGTAACCGATTAACTGAAAATTTGATTAATCAACTTACTCGATTCATCGAATAAAGGCACAGCTCTACAATTTTGTGTACTTGCCACACTGTCTTACAAGGTGCAGTGAAATAACGCCCAAGGAAATAACGCCCATGGGCGTTATTTCCCACTCAAAAAGGAAATTACGCCCATGGGCCTTATTTCCTTTTTAAAAAGGAAATAAAGCCCATGGGTGTTATCACCTTTTGCTGATGGGTGTTATTTCCTTTTTCGAAGAGAAATAAAGCCCACGGACGTTAAAAACGAATTAAAACAAGCTGATTCAAGAATTAAGTATATGGTTTTATTTATTTCAATAAATTTTAACATATTTGTTATGTTTTTATAAGGCGGGGTGCAATAGCGCCTTGTGAAATAAGCCCTTTAAGGTCTTATTACACTATTGAAAGTGAAATAAGGCCTTTATTTCAAAAAAGGCTTTATTACACTTCGAAAGAGAAATAAATTCTTAAAGGCCTTATTGCTCTTTCATTTTTTTTAATGAAACAATAATATTCTAATTCTTTTTGTATTTTATTGAATAGTTACATACAAATTTCACGTTAACCAAAGCGGGAAACGTGGCACGCGGAAGGACATCACCGTGGCGGTAGCCACGGCTATGGCACACACCCGGAGTTGGAATGGCGTAGCCCAGGGTTATTTTTTGAAGCGCGGCCGAAGGCCGCCTACGCGGAAAGGTGTGCTGCACTTAAAAATCGTGGATCGGGCCTCCGTAACTATAATCCGAAGGGGGAAAAGCAATATTTTGTTTCTGTGAAAAGTTATTAGTGAAAAACCGAAAATTGACCCGGGTCAGATTCCCAATTCGGGGCCTCATCCACGTTTTTTATGTGCAGGACACGTTTCCGCGTAGGCGGCCTTCGGCCGCGCTTTAAAAAATAACCCTGGGCTACGCCATTCCAACTCCGGGTGTGTGCCATAGCCGTGGCTACCGCCACGGTGATGTCCTTCCGCGTGCCACGTTTCCCACTCTTTTCTCACAGGGTAATTTGTGAAAAAAATGCTAATCAACAGTTCGTGTCGCTCGCGTAAAATCCTATGGGCGTTATTTCTCTTTTAAAAAGGAAATAAGAGCCATGGGCTTTATTTCTTTTTGCAGATGGGCGATATTTCCATTTAAAAAGGAAATAAGGCCCATGGGCGTTATTTCCTTTTTGAATGGGAAATAACGTCCATGGGCGTTATTTCCTTGGGCGTTATTTCACTGCACCGTCTTACAACTAGGTACCTATACGAAGTACGATTTCGCTTCCTTGCTTGCTTTATCATCAACTTAAAAAGCCTTAAAGATTGAATGTGGCTAAAGCTAAAAGACATGATTTTCGTGGTAAATTTGAGTACTAAACACACACACACACACAAATAAATAAACAAGCAGACAAATATTTTCATGTTTATGCCAACAACAACAACATCAAAATCTTTAAGACATTGTTAAGCAGCGAGTCATAACAATAAAGAAGTTATGTCAAATAAAAGTCATTTCCGGCTTAGCCTTAACTTCTATTATATAATAAGTAGTATCTAAGTATGTATGTAACATGAAAATTTTACAAACAATTGTTGCAAAGTGACCTACAAAAGTTATGCACTGGAATTACATAAATCTAAAAAGTGTGCTAGTAGTTTCAATTTGTTGAAAAATTTTAGTATGTTGTTAAAAATTGTAACAACATAATGGTGATTATTCAAATCTTAGCCACATTGCCATTGCCTTTTTCTTTGGACCAAAATCATGCCTGACACTTGCGGAAACAAGTTGTCCGATTTTTTTTTTTTTTTCTTTTTTTTTTTTTTGCTGAAATAATTTAAAATTTTCAGTTTGTTTTTGTTGCTTTAGCCTTTGCATATTTGATTTATTTAGTTTTTATAAAAACTTTTTTGTTTTGTTATTGGGGCATATTTCCAAAGTTGGATTATGCGTTTAAGCAGCCATAGATTTCCGCCCCCCATTCTTACTAAGCTAAGCGTACAGGAAACTCTTTAATGCTTGATGAAGATAATTTGGTTTTCCGGTGTTTGCTGTCTTCATATATGCTTGGTTGTTGCTGTGGCTTAAGTTTTGAAAATGTTTTGATTTATTGGTTTTAAGTGAAAGTTTTAGCTGCTACTAACATACATCAAGTTTTGAGTTTTCTTATTAATATTTTGAGATGTTTTTTTTTTTGTTTCATTTTCTTAGTGCGAGATTTTAATATTTTCATAGTTTTTTTTCGTCTTCTCTCATATTCATTTCAATAGAAGACTTCATGCTAATTAAAACCTCTTACAACACAGCTTGATGTTCGAAATCGGAGTTGGCTTGAATACGAAGAGATCGAAACTAAGAAATAGTAACAAGAAAGCTCCCGTTTATCTGAGAGCAATACATCCAAAAAGCTTTAGCAGATCTTGAAATCTATAATCCTAAGACAACAATTTTTTTTCTAAGAGCATAAGACCTCCCTATATCTATCTATACATTTCTTTAAAAAAAATTATGATGTAGGGGATGTTGTAGTTCCACTTTTTGAATTTTTGTTTGCATGTATATCTGTTTGAACTCAAGAATCTCGGTCACTAAGAAATGAGCTGTAATGAGCATTTTACCGCTGGACCAACTCTAACTTAGGGCGAGAGTAAAACTTTTATTTTTTTTGATCTAAGCTCAGACCATCTTGGAACATGGTATTGGTTTATCTTATTAGTTTGAATTATCAAAAAGAGTAGCAAAACGTGCGCACTTTTTAGCATGAACTTTCCACTTAATGTCGCTATGTTCCTCTAAATTGATTTTAATTTCGATACCACTACTAGAATAAACGGATAAATTATTCGAATAAAAACTGTTGGAATTTTTTGAAACGAAAATGGCATTTATTCGGATATTATTCGAATGTAGTTCCACTACTACTAAGCACTTTTATTAGAAACTGTCAAGAAATGCATGAGTTCTCGTTAGGGAGTTAGATTATTACATATAATTATTGGACAAAGTCAGCTTGGTCCACGTACCAGAAAGACTTGTGGTTTAAAGAAGGTTTCTTAAAATTATTTTCTTTTTTTTTTTCTTTTTTATAGTATGCAGTATGTATATATTATGAGGTAATATCATGTGATGTATGTATGTATGTATGTATAGGATTTCTTGTATTACCTTCATATAACACTGTGGATTATGGTGGTAGCTATACGCCGGTATATACGTAACTACTTTTGTATTACATCAAATTAAGTATACTTCACACAAACATATGTACATATATACTTAGCATGACATCAAAGTAGATATACGAGTAACTGACCTTATAACTAATCAACAACAATGTAATGTTGGAGGACGGTATGAAGGAAAACTCATAACGCTTAACCAACCACTTTTGCTCAGATTGCTTTTGGTTCTTTTATTTGTTCAAGCGAAAGGTACAAGTTCTATATAATATAAAAGGTAATTACAAAAGTTGATATGTTGTTTTGTGTCTTCCTTATTCTACTTTTCCATATTTCTAGTTTTATATAACTTTTGCTTTCCGCATGCTTTATTACTTAATTAAATAAGTTCAGTGTGCAGTTCATACACGAACACTTTTGTTTACCTTGCAGAATTACATATATTGTATACTAGATCTAGCGACTTTTGTACGTGGAACAACGTGAGTAGTGTCAACGAAAGCGTTTTTTAACCACAACAATTTTATATTGTCGGTTTATGGTCTGTATTTTTCTTATCACCTCATGCTCTTAGATCACAGAAAAATTATTGTTGTGAAGGCCTCTCTTTCTAAAAAAAAAAGCTCTAACCCCCATAGGTATTCATAAAAGGTTAAAAAGCTTTATAAAGCTCTTACAGTTCCAAACTTGCATGGAATTGTTATTTTAGAAAGCTTTATAAATCAATTTTATTTTTTATGAATAAAAGTTTTAGACTGTAACTTTTTGTAAGTGGGTTCCATTAGGTTTATCAAGGTTTTAAAGCACCAAAAATTCCAGAAAAAAATTATTTAATAAAGCCACAGAGTAGTTTCAGCAGGGTGTTGACCCCAAGCGCTTGTTTTAAAGACACTCTTTCGATTCCAAATTAGTTTTCAAATCAGTTACATGATTCAGAAACAAAAAATTTTAAATTCCACAACTAAAATAAAACTCATTTAATTGCGTTAATACAATTCTTAAAATATTTCACGCTGTGTGAGACATTCACTTGAATTACTAAGAACGAGTTAAACGCGTCTTTGTAATTCTTCAATTAATTACATTTAAAAAAAAAAAATTTAGCACTTCCATTTGTACATTGTATAAGTACATATACATATATACATACACACATACATACTACATAGATCTTAATGTGCATATATGCAAGTGTGAATGAAGGCCATTTCGAAAATTGCGAATCGCACAAAAGTCCCAGACCACTAAACTAAAATCAAGTATTACCAGAATGCAAAAAACCAGAATATTCAACTAAATGACATTTCAAACTCAAGGCTTAGATTAAGCGTCGATAAAAATAGCAAGCAAATGCAATAAAATGAAGTATTTGAGCGATTAAAATTTTAGAGCAGAATAAAAATCATGCAAAAGTACACACATACATTCAAAGAACGACACATATGTACATGGGTAAGTGTGCGTGTTTGGGTGATTTTCTTAGTTCTAAATTGTATGGTAAATATGTATAACATACACTAGTATATAATAGAATCAGTTTTATGTATATATGCAGATTGCTTTTTCAACTTTATCTACCAAATGACCTTGAGCAACTTCGATGACTTCGTCAGAATTTTGGATAACAATTCCGAGCTAATCTTCATAAAACGAAGCGAATTAAAGAGTTGAAAACAATTCTTTTGTTTGTAAAAATTCAACTACTAATCGAAATCAGCTGATTCCTGGCAGCAAGAATTCGACACTTTTCCACAAACTAAGTGTCATTCTGCGCTCTCAATTTCTTCAAGCTTGCAATTTTTTTAGTCATCACTAATGCAATTTAGATATAAAGTCTTAAAGTCTTAAAAATGTATAAGAATTTTTTGCATACCGAAATGACCTATGTATGTATAAATATCGATATTTTTACTGGGGGTTTTCGGGACCAAACAAGTCCCTCTCCGTTGGAATCCAAAAAGTGATATTTTTGAGGAACTGTGTATAAAAGAGGTCGTCGAAATCTCATACAAAAATTTGGACCGCCTCATTTACAAAATCATGGAACCGCCACTGTTGCATTATTTAACTCACCAAAATGTGTTGACTTTCTTTTTTTTGTATGTATCTAGTAATTAATTTCTCGTCTTACCTGCAAAGTAAAATTAAAAAAATTAATTAATAAAATATTCACTACAGACAATATTTTATAACAAAAGTTCAATAAGTAAAAAAGCATATTTTAGCCAGAAAACTCTCAAAACTTTACACGTACTCGTATTTAAGAATTTCTCAGAACTCACCCACACTCACTTTTTGCTCACCTCAACAACCAAACTAACCCTTAGAACGCCATATGCAACTATGTATGAATGTATGTACTAGGTATGTACATATGTATATATATAAACATCCTTCGTAATCTATAACGATTAAAATGCTGACTTACCAACACAATGTGAAACATGTGTAAACAAGATTATTAAACGCTTACAACAAATTTTCCATTCCACTTATACAATATGTATGTATGTAAGGGTACATATTAGGGTGGATCGACAAACAAAGTTTTTAAAGTCCACCCCTAGGATTAAAAATATTTTGAAGGCGTCGCAAAAAAAATTTTTTTTTTGGTTAAGGTAAGAATTGTGGCGGCTTCCAAGCCATGAACAACGGTGAAAATCGGACCTAAAGTGGCGACGTAGTGTCAAAAATAGCCCATCGGGGGCGCGGAAAAAAAAAATTTTTTTTTGGGATCGCCTTCAAACTATCTTTAATCTTAGGGGTGGACTGGAAAAACTTT
Organism: Sphenella marginata; assembly: GCA_951509765.1. Lineage (NCBI taxonomy): Eukaryota > Metazoa > Arthropoda > Insecta > Diptera > Tephritidae > Sphenella > Sphenella marginata. The sequence goes on from OX608082.1 coordinate 20,029,147, forward strand.
TTTTTTTGTATGGGGACCGATCCGCACTAGTGTATATCCCTACCGCATTACATATGTATGTAACATACCCTTCTAACCACTTATGCGCATTTGCTTTGTTGTTGCGGCATATATGTACACACACACACACACACACATGTGTAAGTATATAAATTTGGCATTTACCCTGCAAAAAACCGAAATCCTCCGTTCCATACTCCATAGAGTACTCCTTAAGGAGTATCGGAGTACTCCAACACTTATCCTCGCTCATATAAAAAAGGTGGTCCAATTTACATGGCGATGGCCGGTAATTGGATCACCTAATCCGACTCGGAGTACTCCATTTCTTTGCTTTTGAATACTCTATAGACCACCTACATGAGAGTACTCCCAAAATACTCCTATTGGATTACTCTATGGACTATTCAACAGCAAAGCGAGAGAGGGAGTAGGTGGTCCTCAAAAAGAACACATACTCCCTCTCTCGCTTTCCTGCAAAGTACTCTATAGAGTAATATTTTGTCAGCATTTTCAAAGTACTCTCACGTAGGTGTTCCATAGACTATTCAGCAGGGTGCTCCGATATGGATTAGGTGATCCAATCACCGGACATGGGCTTATAAATTGGACCACCTTTTTGTATGAATGAGGATAAATGTTGGAGTACTCCCATACTCCAACGTTTTTTACAGGGTAGCGCGTGAAAAGCTCCTTCTAATCATCAATTGACTTAACTATAGCTAAAGCAGATGTTGCCTGTCAGCATACAACGTGGTATATGTATGTATACAACTTAATACCGCCATTAAGACCATCATAGTGCCAACTATACTGCTATTTGGGGACAACAACAGCAGTAGCAATAAATATATATACACATATCTTAAATAGCAACATCATACTCTTAATGGACCTTATATGAGAATATATGCAGGTAGGAGATATATTGTAGTAGATGAGTACTAATGGACTAAATAAGCTCACATTCGAAGATCAGAGAAGATTTTCGTTCTAGTTACATATATTTGGCATAAAATTGAGGATTCATACCATTCGCAAGCTAAAATTATTAATTTCCAGAACATTTAGTTTAAGTTGCTTCGCTTGATTAGGGAACCCATATGCTTAGAAAAGACCCAGTTTGAACTCTTTAGGAAAAATCGTGGAATCTTGCTTTCACTTTGCTATTCGGATAGGAAAAGAAAGGTTATCAATCGGGGGATGCATGGATGAAGTTATTTGTTTATAAATTTTTTTGTAAAATTAAGAAGCCCCGTCACGCGGTGTAATAATCGATAATGACTTTTGATGACCAGAGAGAGAGAGAGAGAGAGAGAATCGGAAAATTTTACTTTTTAAAAATTAGTTGATAATTGTATCTTAAGAATGGGTTTTCAGTAGCTCGATAAGTTAGAAGCAAAGAACTTATGTAAATAATTTTCAAAATCAATAGTTTGTTGAAAATTCTGCTAGATGGCGCACGTATCGCTATGTACTTAAAAATGATGCGATATTCGTTTGCTCTGAACTTAAAACTTGGAATGCTGCCAGAACTAACTAAAATAAATATTTGTTATGTTTAACTCAATTTATTGTGACATTTTATAATAAAAAATGTCGAAGACTATAAAAAAAGATTTTAACAGTTAAAACTTATTCTAGATTTATTCCCCCCGTAAGTATTTAAAATATTTAGAGTATTAAACTGACTTTTGTTGGTCCACACCAACGCCGCTTTCCAAATCGTCCATTGTTACATCATCATCGCCTATTTGCAACGTTGACTCCTTCTCACCATGGCATAAGAACTCCGATTGCTCTTCGCATTTTGCTCATTTCCGCTAACACTCCCTTCCATATCCAATTTCCTGCGTTTCGCACACTGAGTTGTTTCCCGTTGTTGTTGTATAAATTTACGCTTCGCCAATTTTACCACTTTCTCTTTCTGCTCCAAACTCATCATATACCAACTCATCATGTGATGTAGCTCCTTTTTCAAACGAAAACTATAAGACTCCTCTCTTTCGAGTACAAATATTTCATCCAAATCCAGTATATTACTACGAGCATTTCTTCGTCTCTCTACAAGAATTAACTTTTCGGTGGCGAGCATTTTTGATCGGGTGAGGCATAACGAGCGTTGATAACGTCCTCCACGTTTATTAATTTCGTAACGATGCAAAAACAAATAATAACAAAGTGTCGATGATAATTGTGGTGGAAACATATTGAATGTGTACGAAGATTTTCGTGATTTTTCGTCTTTAATCATTTTCGTGCAATTTTTAGTTCTTGACAGCCACTTTCACTTTACGTTAATGAAGCTTAATTGCAAAATGTGTCAGCTTATATAGCTGCGAGTTCTAATCCTTTCACAGTTTAGGTAGATCCGTTAGCTTAGGGTATGAACTACCTAACGCGCAACCCTAACGCTATCGAACAACTGCTCGTTAATGCAATTTTGAAATTTAATTAAAATAACCTCAAATAGCTACCTGAAAAATCTCGTTAACGCTGATCACACTCTTTACCTGTTGACTAGCCACAACATACTTAGAATACCCCGGGTAGATTTTTTTTTAATATTTTCCAAAGTACCGTTTCTTGAGCAATATTTGTTGCTCCATAACATGACTTAACAAGATTGTGATTTTGTATGAGAGGACGTTTTGATAGGAAACTCCTTAAATAATTCCATTTCATTCCATATGCTTTCGCTATTCGTTGGTTTATTTCTATCCGATCTTTAACTTTTTTAACTTCAGTAGTGAAAACTTATGAAAAAGCAAGGTTATGTTATTAAAAACTTTAATCCCCTTTAGGAATCAGTTATTTTTTTTTGTCTGTAAAGAGTAAAAATGTACCTTCTGGACAATTCTTACAACTATTCGCTCACTGACAACTCATCTAGCCCTCAGTTCTGAAATAGAGTGGATCCGAGTTTTCAAAAGCGCCATAGAAATCTTACGAGAATTCTGAGGACTCACTACCTTAGACTTGATTTTAAGCTGAGCTGTCACTGATCAGATTGCTGCCATAATTTGAAGAAAATAAATAAATAATTTGCTGAGTATAGTTACTACATATGTATGTATTTATATTAGACCGTACCATCAAAACAAAATTTTAAATCGCTTTCTCTTGGTTCAAATATTAGCTTGTTGAAGTTTTAAACATATGAAAACTTTGGTTTTTTGCAACCTGTAAGAAGAAGAAATATTTTTTTTCTTATGAAGTGAGTCACCTAAAAGTTTTTCGAAGGTCATGTTTATTTTATGAAATTTGGTGGTAAGGCTCACAACACTTAAAGAAAAGTTCATATTTCACAACTTTTCGAGTTATTTTCGAAGTGATCGTCATAAACATATTTTCAAAGTTCACTAGTTTGTCCCAATTTCTGGCTATTGGCTAAAACGATTTGGTTTATTTTTGAAATATATGACAAGATGGTAGTTTTTATCAAATTTTATTTGCATACTTAATAAGTTTTTTTTATTATTCACAAATTTTTAAATATTTTTGACTTGGGTCAGATAGCTTTTTTTGATAATGTTGTAGGGACTCCATTACAAATAAAATTGGGCTTGGCAATGAAACGAAAAGTTATCGGACTGATTAATCCCTAGAAAATAAACAAAAATTAGGAAACTTCGAAAATATTTGTATAGCTATAATTTTGAAAATAATTCGAATTTCGAAAAACTGTCCCAAACATATTTTTATGTTTTTGTTGCGAACTATACAAAACAAATATCAAAATGGAAGTCGAACTTCGAAAAAAAGTGGCCCACTTCACCAATTTCTCTCCATGTGATACGCCCTAATGTAAATATTAGCAATTACGCTATGTTACATTATGCAATAAAAGATGCGTATCAAACTAAAAACTGACAGACCATGCTATTGCGCATGCGCACACGCAATTGAAAATCAGTGCAAAATATGGCGTTACAAAACAATGGCGGTGAAAGGTAACAAGCCCGTAGGTGTTACTAACCTTTTCGTTTTCAAAGTACAAATGTACGCACAATCACAATGAGTTTTTTCATTCAATTCGTTATAAACTAAAAAAGAAATGCTACACAACGCATGAGCACAATCATTTCAATAAAGCTGCCGCAAGGTGCGTTTAACTCTTAGTACTTTGTAAGCTGCGAAACGCCTACGAGCATGGCTTTTCACGATCACCGCACAAATCTTGCAATTAACACATCTAAGTGCCTATTATTGTATATGTACATAGATGTTTCGTTATCAAACGCCAGTAGCAAAAGTGGAAATGCTCGACGCAGCGGAGGGTTTTAGTGTGTGGAAAGCTGCGGGGCAGCTCTTTGATGTAGTCTTGCCCTTTTGTTAACAAGTAGGAAAAGGAAATAAATTTACATACATTTCTTTGTGTACATATATACATCTGTACTTGTGGAGCGCCTCACTCTACATAAAAAATTACTCCTTATTATTATTAATAAAATAAATTTTCAAACTGTTGGCAACACTTTCAAAAAAACATGGACGTTTCAAAGCAAGTTTTTAGATATTTGAGTCTACTTTTAGAAATTGATGTTAACTTACAAAAAATGTATTTGTTGTTGTTGTATGTAAAGTCACAAATGCTCTTTCAAGGAATATAGAAAGAATATGAAGAGTACAAGGGAGACTGAGAGTAAGGAGATATAGGAGATATAGGACAAGAGGAAGGGGTAGAATAAGAAAAAAAGCGCAATATTAATAGGAATAGTGGAAGGAATAAAAATAGAAGATAAAGGACGAAATGACAGTTTAATATTCAGATGTACACATCGAAAATAAGAAGTTTGAAGACAGGAGTAAAGCTGGAAGAAGGTTAGCTAGAACATGAATAGATTAAGTTGTTTTCCTTATAAAAAAAACTATCCTCAGGAATTTACGAAGAATTGTTTAATTTATTATTCCCGTGTGACTTATAAGTCCTAAAACGGTGGCCAAGGATTAAGTCGGTTGTAGTGACAGGCTCCGCAAGGTGAAAACTACAGATACGACAGCGTGATAAGTATGTATTTGTTGTCATTATCGTGCAAACGTATGGGTAGAAAATTATAGATATACCAACAGCTAGATAAGAGAGCTAAAAATGGAAGCGGAGATCGAGCATCAACCTATGACATTCCTGGTTAGTATTTTGGAGATTTCATCATTCATTACTAAACTTCAGAGACAATTACCGACCATTTGGATCATACGCGGTAATCTTTTTGAGACAGAGAGCAAGAGAAGTGTTCTCCAAATCTGTGACTAGGAGCGCGTGATTGAACTTGGCAAAGGACTTTTAAGGAGTCAAGCTCCTTTGGAAAGAAATTAGGGGTATAATATCCGTAGAACAAACATCGATGTGCACATCATTACCCTTGTGGCTTCCGAACCGTGGTGGGGTGTGTCTAAAGTTCAATGTAATCACTTCTCAAAATATCTGCAGCTTTTTCATTATCTGACCTATAACGATACTATGATTATCTATGCGAATACCAGCTACCTGCACGCAAACATAGCAAGACTTGTGCTACAAAGCTTTGAAAAATTCAGCTGACTGAACCAGTCCATCGGTCAAACCTGTTTTGCCACCATTCATGAACCGTTTGTAAAATTGGTTTTTTGTTTGTTCTGTACGACAACTCGTTTGTAATGCATTTTGTTTCGTGCCACGCCTACCAAAACAATTCACCGTTTTAGCACATTTAATGCAAACGCACGAAATTCATTTAAAGTGCGTTCTTTCAATTATTTTTACACCGTTGTTGATGACTACAAAAACAAGTATCATACCATCTAAGCACACATCTATCCACACACTTTGATGCACATTTTTCTGTGCGTCTGCACGTTTCTATTTGTTTGTCCATCCGGTTGACTTGCCACATGCAACAACAATTTAAGAACGAACGTAAAGTGCATCGTCGTGTCGTGCCTGTTGTATGCATTGCTGCTGTTCTGAATTACCAAAGCATCATGCAACAACGTCTTGAGCAACAACTTTGTTGACTTTATGAGACGAGTAAATACATATGTATGTATGTTAGTTCTCTTATTATTATAATTTTTTTTTTTTAATTTATACTGTAGTCAATGACTCTGCTTCTTCTTTTAGTTGTGGTTCTGTGACTGATCTTTACCAGTTTGAATGCAAGTCTGTCTGCTTTTGGCTTTGATACTCGTTATTTGCGCTTGAATTTGTTGTTTATTCGAATCTCAAGCTCTTTGTTTGTTTGTCCCAATTCTGTTTGGGATTCCATGCAGAAGAGACGAATTTATGCTTCTTTGACGTTGAAACATCTTGCGACTTTTGCTTGGTTTGTGTTTTGCGTTAATGAGAAAAAGTCAAGTTGTTGTGTTGCAGGATCGGGTTTGTGTGTGACTACATAGTAGTGTGTGCGGTGAGGTTCAGGGTTGTATAGGATATTGCACATAAGGGAGTTTTTTTGTGTAAGGGGTGTGTCATTTTAAATGATTAAAAAATACAATTTTAATATGATTTAAAAAGCTTTTTTTTAGTCAAAAATAAATAAATCGTAACTATGGTATTTATATGTATGTCGGTATTTTTCAAATAACAATAATTTAATAAATAATAAAAAATAAATATTTAATAATAATTGATAAAAATAACTTCTTTTGAGCTTATCAAACGCTCAAGCTATGTGCAACTGATGGAGCTTAAAGTCAATTACAACAAGTGTGACAAGTGCTGAGAGTAACTGCTCATATGAGACAAAACGCCCCTGTCTGATGTATAACCATAACCATTACCGGAATGTTGATCCTCGCATTCTTTTTCTCTTCTCTCAAAATCTCTCTATGTTTCTTCCATGGTTCGAAAGGGTCTTTAAAATGATGCTTGTGAAGAAAAGTGTTAATACCAGGGCAGTCAAATCGTATATCTGATTCTTATCTCGTATGTAGTTTGGAATTTGAAACCAAGTAAGCTCTGCCTTTAGAACAATCTTGGATACCATTCTTGCTATTTCCTTTAGGGCGGTAATCCTGCTTCAACGAAAAAGGAACTGGAATTTTTATTTTTTTTTCTGTCTTTAAGATTGCTAGAATTATATCGAAACGATTTTTGGTCACACATTATCACTTTTGGTGTGGAAGTTCGTCTTTGTGCCATCTTCAGTGACCGCTTTTTTCTTTGCAACACACCAAGCTTCGTACCAAGAAATAATGTGCCAACGCAGCATGTGGGCATCCTCTTTTTTATGTTTCTGCATTAATTTAGTAACGTTTCAAGTACGAGTATGCGTAGATATACTATGTAGGTGGGTGAAATCGGTCAAAGACTTATCCGTATGAGTTAGAAAAAATGGCATTGCGTTATGCATGTAAAGACATGTTTGCAGACATTTTATTGAATTAATAATATGGACAAACTATCCATAAATCAACAATTAACATTGCAATTTCTCTAGCTACTTTCAGTCACACTTGTTCGCTTTTTATCGCTTCAACGCCTTCCTTACCTACAAACATACATATGTACATACATAGTCAATATATAGCGGCATAGCGTCTCAATTGCAGTTTATAAAGTTTTGTATGTACGTTTGTTTTTTCACTTGAAAATTAATGTCAACTAACCATATGCAATTTGAAAATGAGCTTCTCTTATAAGAGCTGCATCAACAATAACAACAAAAACCAATATAAATTAGACGTTACATTGAAAGAAACAAGCATCTTAGGTATAACCACACAATGTGCCACTTTTTCAGGTAATCATACCCTGATGGAAAAAATAGATAGTCTCAAAAAGTAAGAAATGGAAGCCATGGTTGATGTTAAAACTAGCTGACGCTTAGAGTATGCGGGAATTAAATTCTGCCAAAATATACTCTTTTGGTTCTACTCGCTATTAAAGTTAAAAATCAAATCATTTCCTTTTTAAATTCATAAGTCGGTAAATATGTACGTGCGACAAAAATTTCATCACGGTCTACTCGCTTAATTTTTTTTTTTTTTTTTTTTTTTTCAAATTAAATTTTTCCTTGATTTGAACCTGCGACCATTGCTGTATTATGCCAAAATATGCCAGCAATCTTACTAATATATAAAAACGTAAGTTTGTGAGTGACTGCGGATGTTTGTGGTTCTTTATCCTCTGAACAAATGGCCCGATCATCACGAAATTTTGCAGACAGGTTCTTAGGAGTGTGGAATGGGTAACAGACATCATGAAATTTCGATAAATTTATCGATAACAGAGTTCTCGGCCAAAATGTTGGTTTCCGTAAAATTTGGAGTATTCGCACAAAATTGGTATCAATCGAAAGGGGAAGACCACAGTTTTCATTTGGACTTTGGTTCAATTCGATATATTTATCGATAACAGAGTTATCGGTCAAAATGTGGTTTCGGGTAAACTTTGGAATATTCGCATGAAATTGGTATCAATCGAAAGGGGAAGACCACAGGTTTCATTTGGACTTTGGTTCAATTCGATATATTTATCGATAACAGAGTTATCGGTCAAAATGTGGTTTCGGGTAAACTTTGGAATATTCGCATGAAATTGGTATCAATCGAAAGGGGAAGACCACAGTTTTCATTTGGACTTTGGCTCACTTCGATATATTTATCGATAACAGAGTTATCGGTCAAAATGTGGTTTCGGGTAAACTTTGGAATATTCGCCCAAAATTGTTATCAACCGAAATGGGAAGACCACAGCTTTTATTTGGACTTTGGTTCATTTCGATATATTTATCGATAACAGAGTTATCGGTCAAAATGTTGTTTCGGGTAAACTTTGGAATATTCGCACAAAATTGGTATCAATCGAAAGGGGAAGACCAGAGCTGTTGTACACATATTTTATGGAGCTTAGCATAGGACCCCATTTAATGCCATTTCAATACCTCACACGGTTTTGGAGATGTGCGCACTAATGTTTCCCAACTAACCTAGAACTGTATATTTTCAAATTTGGTAAAAATGTGGTTGCCCAACACCTCTAAACATGCATACAATATGGTAAAGGCCACGGGGTTCGTTTGGACATTGCAACATTTTGATAAATTAATCGATAACTGAGTTATCGGTCAAAATGTGGTTGCCTAAAAACCTCTTAATTTGTATACAATATGGGTATTAAATGAAAGGGGGAGGCCACGGGGTTTGTTTGGACATTGCAACATTTCGATTAATTAATCGATAACTGAGTTATCGGTAAAAATGTGGTTGCCTAAAAACCTCTTAATTTGTATACAATATGGGTATCAAATGAAAGGTGGAGGCCACGGGGTTCGCATTGACATTGCAACATTTCCATAAATTAACTCCTGTATGTACATATGTATGTTATAGACTCCGGAACTACAGCGCCGATTTTGTTCATATTTACAGGATAGCTCAGTAGGAACCCGGAGAGTGTTTATGTAAAGTTTCCGGGAAGTTTATTTATAGTGCGATTTTTTCCCTAAATTTGGGCAGAACAACGTCTGCCGGGTTCTTCTAGTAACTCATAATTACAAAACAATTTTTTTTCTAAATTTCTTCTCAAGTAGTAACATTTCCTAGAGGGCATTTATTTCACACTTGTAAATGCCAATAAATGTGTATGTGAGAATGTATTTATCTTTGTCACACAATTAACAGTTAGACAGCATTTTCTCAACTTCATTAGGTGAATTTACTTTTAGTTGGCAATGCCAGCATAAATACCCGTCTACCACTTAAGAGCAGGTGTGTATTTGTGAACGAAAGCAAACAATGTGGCATTTGGTTGTTGTTATTGCTATTAGCTACAAATAATGTGATCACTATTGTTGTTTTTTTTTTATTAAAATATAAATTTTTTTTTATTTTTATTTTATTGTTATTTTAATAGAAATTGCATACAACTACAACTATGAAAAGAAAAGATGCATCACCACAGCTACTTGAAGGATGACAACTGTCAAACAGTTGTTGCTGTTGCCGCTGTTGTAGCCAATGTTGCACGGTGTAACGCTTGCGTGCAAAACTACTTAAATTTTGTGGAGAAAAATTTGAGAAAAGTGTTCATATCAAAGCACAGTTGATACTCGAGTATCTATTTAAGTTTTTATTTAAAAAAAATTTTTTTTTTTTTTTTTTTGGAATTTTTTCTATTTATATTTATACATGTTTGTAAGCGCATCACTCTAAAACGCCTGCAGTTAATTGTATGCAATTTTCACTAATATACTGCTAGATATCTCATTTAAATTTTAGAACCATTTTTGATTTGTTCGGTTTGAAATAAGTTCAAAATATTTTATAAATACATATAGATAGTTTACTTGTAACAAATTTTTTATAGCAAAAATTGTTTCCCTATTTCGGTCATTTCATTAGTTTAAGTGAATTCACGGTTTTTATCTCATTTGTATCCCTCATTTATATGAAAACGTTACACTGTGGGCAAATGAAATTTTGTGTTGCAATAAAAGTATTTTTTCTTTTATTGTAAACATAGTCGCTTGAGCATAGAAAGAGTGGAAGCACACTTCATACTTCACAACTTAACACCTTTAACGTTTAATAGTATGCGCGTTGTGTTATTCGAAGTAAGAGGCGGTCGAGTGTAAGTAGAAAGCCGTACAGATCATATCAAATTAAAAAAAAAAAAACAATGAAAACAGGTTATGGCGGTTGACTGTTTTTGTATACGGTCTAAAGTACATGTCGAGTGGTTCCTTTTGGACAATGGCCGAACACCAGGTGTCAAGTCAGCAACCTGCCACGGGTCACCAGCTCTAATTGACGATGGGTCAGAGAAAATTATTTGGATCTAAATTTTTCTCCGAAAAACTAAAGCCCTTTCTTTCATATAACGGAAATTGCAAACATATGTATATTGGTATGGAGAGAAAGAAAAGTCACCAAGAAAAAAAAAATTTTCCCAAAAATCAGCAAAATGTGTTACGAACTTCGAAAAACTCAAAAAGTACTGATACACAATGCTCAAAAACCTACAAAACTGGATACCTACTCCTAAAAATGACAAAAATTTTGTAAAAAAAAAAAAAATTTCAAATTTTGATAAAATGTTTTCGAATTTCGATTGCGCGTTTTTTTTTTCTTTCAAGTAAAAGTATAATCATTTCCGACTCAGCTTGTGGGGCTCCATCTGTTAAATTTTCCAAGGGCCTCAAACAGTAAATACTACTGTTCTTAAAAGACGGAAAGCAAATATGAATGCGAATTTTTCAAAGCCTCGGGAAAATAGGGAGTTTGAATAAATATTCTTTAAAGGATTTGTGAAAACCCTTCAGAGCCCCCTCAGCCAGTAGAAATCGGGATGGTGTGCCTGGGGCGCTTTTATGGTGTACTAAGCTGTAAGCTCAAATCACTATATCAATGCGAAGGCTCAAAGAGACTAGTTTTATGTGACTTTTTATTATTAATTAATAAATTATTAATTTCTATTTCTAATCAAACAAAAATGTATTTTTTTTTAATATTTATTCAAAAAAATGTATATACATACTTAAAAACAAAACAAATAGCTAATCGTAATCTCGTTCTTTAAACAAGCACGTGAATGTGGTTCAACCAATCACATAGCCGCAATAATTTCTCTTCCACTAAACTGGCGTCAACTGAAAACCCCCAGTGATACTTTCTGTGTGGGTCTGCTCTTTCCTTTACCTTCAAAAGCATCTTTCTATAGTTACAAATCGGCACTGGAACTCCACTGGAACCACAAACGCTCACTGAGCACGCAATAAAATAACTCGTTGAGCGCACACGATCGCTCTCGATCAATGCAAGTTGTGTCCTCTGAATCGATTTTGCTCTCGTTGCATCATTTTTCATTACAACCAAGTGCTCGGTATATTTTCAGCTTTTTTAATGCAATTATCTTTCACCAATTCCATTCTTAACTCCAGCTCATCTTTGAAATCCACTTGACGATTGATTGCTCTCAAATCTTCGGCGCCATAATTATTCAAATATTTCATATTTTGATCGATTAATTGTGTTGTAAGTTGCACTTTCGTTCTAATGCGACGCACCAAATGTCTTCGCTTGGGACTGGGATGTTGTCTTTCCTCTTTGTATAGAAATAATTTGTATGTTAGTGAGGTATTATGTAAATCTTCGGCCATTTTGTGTGAGTATTTTTTGATTGCTTAAACGGGGAAAATCCGCTAAATAGTATTATCGTGTATGCCGCTGAGTGTGCGAATGATATCCTTTCGTTAAACTTGCATTGCTTTTATACTGATATGTATGGACTAAGGGTATGCACCGTTCTACCTGTTCTCAAATATTGCACGTTTCACTGAAACTACAAAACATGTATGTATGTATGTACATAAGTGGTTTAAGTTTGGAACAACCTATTTTTTTGAAAATTGCATTTTTCTCACGTTTTTTGTTTATGTTGAAACATGAAAGGATAACACGTTAGCAAAAGGAAATGTAGATACCTTTTATAAACAAAGTTACGCCTACATTTATTTCGATACATGTAAGTGTGTATGTATGTATGTCATTAAAAAAGTGTCGCTCTTGCAAGTCGTTAATGCAGCTCTGAGATGTGGAGAGAGAATCACACGATTTTGCAAGCACTGAAATGATTTGAAGAGCATTTCGTGGAAAATGAGTTGAAATTGTGGGAAATATAAATCGGTAGAGACATGAATCGACATGTCTCGCATGTTTTTTTTTTCAGTTTTTCAATTCATTGAGTATATAAAACGGAAAGTTTTTGTGCAAGCAAAGCAGCCAATATTTTTTTTTATCTACACATCTTTTTTTATCTATCACATCCTTGATCCAATAAAATAGATCGCGTTAATAAAACAGCTGATTTCTATTTTTTCTTGAATTTTGACACAACAATCATTTCTCAGTGCGATTTTGACAATAAATTACAACAACAAGAAATATGGAAAATAAATGGGTGTCTGTATGTTTGTCGAGCTGCTACGACCTGTATTATTGGATAATGGTCTCACAGACACGATTCAAAATTGGAAAAAAAGTATATTTTTTCACCATTTCAAAACAAATGAGAACATAATCAAAGAATTTTCATTTCTTATTGAAACAGAAAGAGTGCATGTGAGACCATTCTGACGTCAAATAGACTATATCAGTAGAGACGATCTTTCGAAACGAGTCACAGAAACAGACTAGAGAACATGATGTTCCGGGTATGCTGAAATAGTTAAAAAAAAAATGGACCGCTTTGAAGTGCGCTCATAACCTACATATGTATGTTTGAAGAAATTTCAGAGAGATGGAGATCTAAGCGATGGTCAGTACTGAAAGAGATGTAATGGCGAGTTGGACGTGCAACAAATAAGGCCCAACGGTTTCTTTGGCTAGGCTAAGTTGTAAGTAAGACTGAAGATGCTGCGATCCAGAAAGTATGTTTTGTTACATATCACAGGAAATAGTTTTCATGATGTCATAGTATACCATGTGCCCAATGTCCTATATATAGGACGGCTCTAAAAACCAACTTTCAAATTACATTTTTTTAAAATCATTACGAATTCGTCTTTTTATTGCCATTTCAATGGGGAATAATACAAAATCACCATGGAAAAGTTCCTGTACAACGAATGGGCATATCTGGGTTAAAGGTACCCACCCTGGTAGCAAAGGAAAGAGAAACCATCACTTCCATTGAAGGACCAAGTGGAGGTCAATTTACTATGCAGTGGTGTTTCAATTGGCACAAACTAGAAGAAAGTAAAAACGACTGGAGAGTTATGTTAGAGAGGCCAAGTCTTCGAGACGGTCAGGCGACATTTAAAGAAGAAGAAGAAAAAAGGTAACGGAATGCATTTCCAAAAAGCCCCAACTGAATTCATATAAAATTGGATATACTTATACTCGTATGTCTTCAGCTTTTCGACTAATCACATAGTACGAAGGAATTATTTGCCTCGAATGTTAAAATTAGGAGCACAGGATTTTACCAAAATCCTACTGCTATCACGTCCATTCGCGAGTTTTAAGCGACTCCAGCATAATAATACACGCTTCATTCCTCTTCACAATTCCCCATTTTCAACAATGAGTACTTCTGTTTTGTATTTTTTTGTCTGATAATTATCAGTTTCACTTTCAGAAGCAGTAGGCAACTCTATGCCATGACTTCTTTTATATTTCGTACGTTCATACAATGGCGCAAACTGCAAAATCTCTTTCAAATCGTTTCTCCATTTAATTAGAGTATCAATTGTGTAGAATTGCAAAACGTTTCAAAACAAATAGAACGGATGTTGCACATTCAATGAAAACGACCGCACGCCCGCCCTCGCAACCGCTCGCCTAACAATGATATGGCTCGCATCAAATGCTAAGATGAATCTGCGTCATGCAATTGCATAAATATTGACGTACACATAGACGTAAATGGTGAAAAAACTGCATTGCTATCGAAAATATGTGGGTACATATGTTTGATTTTGTACTATCCAAATTTGTACGTTTGTTGGTTCGGATGTGTATTGCACTCCCCCCCCCCCCCCCACCGCCGCATAGTCAAAACAGTGGCTTTTGCTATACACTTGCAATGTTTGATTGCAATCATCAGTTATAACAATGGCAACATTCGTAACACTCAGCCCCTCTGAAACAATAACAACACAACAACAACAAAAGCAAAATAAAAGAAAACAACGCAGCTTAGTTAACAATGCAAGTGAATGCAATGGCAACACCACCAGAATACCATTTAAACATGTTTGTGTGTGTGTGTGTGTGTGTGATAAGTTGTATTGATTTCGGGATCCTACTGATTCTTCAGATACTCAAATGGTGTTGAGAGGATTGGTCTGAACCTTAGAACCTTACGACACCGGCTGAGCTTTCACAATAAGGGCTATCTTAAACTCTAAGTCAAATGTCTAGCCATGCAGCAGTGAAAGTTTCATTTAATTCTACTCAGCAGTTTTTGAGTGATGCGCGTACAAACATACAGACATACAGATAGAAAAAAAGTTCTATAAAATGTTGCTCACTCCTATAATTTTTTTCTTGAATATCTGCAATGTTTAGACAGGGAACTGTAACAATTTTACTATATTTAGAGTTTTGATTTGAGCTTTTTGGAAATGGGATTTTGAAGTGCATCGAGGGCTGAAGGAGTGATCACATTATTTTAATTATTTTTTCCAAAACACTCCATAGCGTAGTTTTCTAAACAAATATTTCAAACATTTTTCGTCAATGTTCTAAATTAAAATTAATTAAATTATTTTTAAGCATTCCCATCCCAAATGCTCTTCAAAAATTCCCTATCCTAATTAAAAGTCCACAAATTTTCAGCACGTGTTCTTCAACTAATTTCTGAAGTGTTTTTTTTTTTTTTGACAATTCAAAACTCGACCTTGTTTTCAATTCTCTTTAAATCCCGCTAACTACACCTCGATTTCGGTATTATCAATTACCTCAAAACCTAACAATCCTAAACATTAGCAAAGGTATTAAAGTCTATAATACAAAAAACTTCAATTGCAGCGGAAAATGCAGCCTGAAGCGTGCGTTTGCAATAGTTGCGGTTGCCATTGCTAGATAACCGCTTGCTGTTGTTGTTGTTGTTGTGCGCTGTAGAGTTGCATGAAAAATGGATCTGCTCCAGAAGATTTCAGTAATCTCATTCGTCACACTTGGTTGCTCAAGTACGAATTTTAAATTTTTTTTTTGTTTTTTTTTTTTTTTTTGTTAAACTACATACGAACAGATGTATTTCGTTTTGTATTTAAGCTTTTTCCTTAATATTTCCACCTAAGCAGTACGCTATTGAAAACTGCATGCATACATAAATAGATGTATATATAATTATGAATATGTATGTATGTATGTGTAGGTATATGGATATTGCGAATGGTTCTTTCATTGGCTTGGTTGGCTTAGAAGCCCTCAAAGAGTTATGCAGTAGCAAAGGCCTGTTGCTGTGTTTTAATAGAGTTTGTTACAACAAACATGTATCTACATACAGCTGTGCTCAATAAAATAGTAGTGAATTTCTGCAAATTTGTTGTTAAGAAGAAAATTTTAAACAGCCTGTAGAATAAAAATTCTAGAAAATCAAAGAAATTTCTAAGCGAGTTCTGTCTAGCACATTATTGCACTTAAATTGTTTGGTCTACAACACTCCATGCTTACAAATTTTGTAGAAACTCAGCCAAAATTTTTTTCAGATTTTGATTCCAATTTTTTTATACATAAAGGCCGGTTCATTGGTGCAGTAGTCGTATCGCTGTAGTCGTATCCTTAACATAAGAGAAAAACCAACATGCATTTGGTCGGTAAGGTTACGTTACAGATAGTAGCACCAATAATCGATTACATTGTTTCTCATAAGGTTGGTCGAATCAGCTGTTTTATAAGGTTACCGATACGTCACCTCTGAACTCAACTTAAGTCTAAAGTTTTCTGAACTGTTTGTAAATTCTGAAATTTATGTTTATGTGGATTCGTTTACAGAATTCGCTATATTTTATATGAAAGCGATATCAAATTTTATTTCACTACAATTTTATTGAACAAAACTGTAGGCATACATACTTTTTAGTAACCAAGTTACAAATAGAGGCACTTAAACACTTTGTCGCTTAGACTGCACTTGTTTAAAGCATAGAAAATTGTGGAGTAACTACCTTTACCTTCATTGTAATCACTGATACCTATATTACATAGGTATTAACATGCATGCTTTCATATGTATACATACATATGTATGTACAAATACCTGCACATATACATACATACATAGATATTTATGAAAAACTTCAGCACTTGTGTGAATGTTAGCCATAGTTTAATATCTGCAGATGAGTCTAGAATGTAACCACCTTCAATTTTTTTTTGAGTGTGTTTTGTTTTTCACAAAATTCTTTTCATTATACTTCAGGTAATTAGTAGTTTTGTGTCGAATGTATGTGTTGCAAGTCATATCGCGTTTTTGTGGTAACGTTCTATGTTTACACAACATGTCATTGTATTTATGTATATAATGGAGGAATATGCTGACACATTAGACTGGCTTGGAAAAAAAAATGTTTATTGGAAACTATCATTTATATTATTTCTCAGAATGGCTAGATAAATTTACCGTAAAAGGTACATAGCCTAATATAAATAAATTAATTTGCATGCGCGTATCTTGTTTTGTAGAAAATTTAATTCCCTACCGAAAAGTTACAGATGAAAACTTTCTTAAGATGAGCCGATCCGAGTAATCGGACTTTGAACATTTACCTTCCTATTTTTTTTAATATTTTTGTTTTATTATTATAATTGTTTTTAATTTTGTGTTTTTAAAGATTTGCTTTTGTATTTATTATCTAACTTTTTTTTAATTTTTAAAATTTTTTTTTATTTATTTTTTATCAATTTTTTTTTTAATTTTTAATATTTTTTTTAGATTTTTTATTTTTTCACTTTATTTTTTGTTTTATATTTATCTGTTTTATTTTTTTTTCTGCTTTCGTATTTATTATCTAACTTTTTTTTTAATTTATAATTTTTTTTTTATCTTATTTTTTTATTTTATTGATATTTTAAACTTAATTTTTTGCTTTTGTTTTATGTTTAGTTTTTTTTTTTGCTTTCGTATTTCTTATCAAATTTTTTTTAATTTTCAATATTATTTTCTTTTATTTATTTATTTTTACTTTATTTTTTGTTATATTTTTTTTATTTTTGCTTTCGTATTTTGTATCTTATTTTTTTTTTTTAATTTTTAATACTTTTTTCTTTTTACTTTATTTTTTGTTAATTTTTTTTATTTCTGCTTTCGTATTTTTTAACTAATTTTTTTTAATTTTTAATATTTTTTTTCTTTTATTTTTGTATGTTGTTTATTTTTCTAAATTTATTTAATTTAATTTTTTTGCTTTTCTATTTTTTATCTAATTCTTTTTTAATTCTTAATATTTTTTTCCTCCTAATTTTTTTTTTTTTATTTTATTTTCTTTTTATTTCACTTATTTATTTTTTACTTTACTTTTTCTTTTTTATTTAAATTTTTTTATGTATAGACAATTTTTGCTTCTAAGGCCTGTTCATTTTAAAATAATAATAAAAACTTTTATTAGTTGTATTCTTTTAATTTTTTAATAATTAAAATTTCTATTTTATTAAAAACTTTTTATAAAATCAGAAAAAAAATATTCAATTTTAATACAAATGACTACACGATTCTGTTTTAAAAATTTTGTCAAAAACGCTAAGCCCAATACAACAAAGACTTTAATACAGATGTGTTAAGTCATTAAATGTTTAATATAAGACTACTGAATTCCCTTTAAGGATTTGCGTTAATTATTATTACATTATTACAACTATGAATACTCGTAATAGGACTCAAATACAATGAAGCCACCAATCTTAATTGGGTAACTAATCCATGAAATGCCTGTACACACACACACAAGCACACGCGCATAAACACTTATGCGTAACTGTACCTATAATTTAGCAAATGAAAACATACAAATAACAAATCTAAAATCGATTGCTTTATTCATACTACACGCGCTATCATCATTAATATATCTACGTACGGATCTATGTTATAAGTTGTTAGTCAAATGCAATTGATGACTGCAAAGAAACAATTTCATCAACAGCAGCAACAAAAAACAACAACATTCAAAGCTATTTGCTAACAATACAAAACTTGTAGATATTAACGTGATGCTGCTTAATTGAATCGCATTGAGTTTGCCGATTTACTGTGGTTTGCTAATATTTTGTGAGTGTGTTCGTATATTGCTGCATCTGTGTATGTGTGTGAGTGTATGTGTTAGCCTTAATCACAGTAGTGCTTTTTAATAGTGATGATGAGGTTATAAACAAAAACAAAAAAAAATTGGTGAGCTCATTAATTATAAAACACACATGGCCTGCCATATGCCGCAATGGATAGAAATTAAATTTGAAATGAAATAGTAGGCAAATACGAAATCCGAATGCATTGCCAAATGCAAATGAAAGGAGTTTAATTGAAATGAACTGAATAGTTTCTGGTTAGCGAATCAATATATGATATACGTATGTATATAAAATTGTACAACTGTGCAAATATATTTCTACATATCTACATAGATAATTCATTACCTTGCATTCATCGCTGTTATATGAAATGAATTATTGCAAAATGGTTGTGGTGCATGCCCTATAGGGCACTGAGTAGGCGGTGAATCACTTTTATATGCAATCAATTGGGGTTGTGAATAATTTATCGTGTTTTACTTTAATCGACTCATTTCTTAATAGAATGATTAAGAGAATTTCACATTTTATATCGATCGGTTGCCAACTCAAATTTATTAACAATTCTATTGAATTTTTAGTTTAATTTGTCATTAAAGCGTTTTTCCTTTTTTTTAAACTCATATTTGTTCCACTAAAAAAAGCGATACGGCATCCCTAAGCTCTGAGGAAGTCTTCTTCTTCTATACCATTTGTTTAAAACGTAAAGAAACTGAAATTAGCTACTTCATTCGCTTTTATATGCTTTTAAATAGATTTGAATGTAATCTTGGCATTAAAACATTTGAATTGCTGTTAATTAGTCGAAGCTAAAAATAACAAAAACTGACAATTTGTTGAGGGAAAGCTGTAGGGTGTTGCCACTCATTTGTTTGCCGCTATTTATGAACTTAACTACTTGAGCGTACGAAACAACAAAACAAATTGCATCGATATTTAAGTGCTTGTTGTGTGCTGAGTTTCCCAATTACACAGTTCAGCAACATTAATTGTTGTTTGGAATCGATTTTGAGTTACATAATAGCAAACTTTGCTACTGATATCTAATAACGCTCACACAGGGGCGTCGTCAAGGTGTAATCATGAGTAGAGTGTTTTTTGAAGAGTTAGTTATATTCGTGTTATCAGATGCAGATTTTGTTGTTTTTGCGGCTCATCAATCGCTACAAGCGGAAGTTTTAGAAAACTGGCAGCTCCAAAAGGGTCGAAGAAAGTTAAAGAGTTCGTTCACATCCCATCCACCGCTTTCTGGATTATGGTGACCTTCACCTTAAAGGTGTTGAACTGGTCATGTCGCCTCAATTTGTGACTTCCTACCTCTTAAAAATAGTATTCCTCTTTCACTGTATGTTTTATGTAGCACGGTTGGTTGTCTACCACCATCCCCCTTTCACAGCTGTCTCCGCCACTGCTTACAGCAATGCTACTCCTGACTCGTCCATAATTTCTATTGCACGCTAAGTGAATGGGTGATTGACATAAATATTTTGGCGAATGTTTATATTGATGAATGACTAAATCATAGAGACGTGATTAATTATGTAGATACATACAGTGATTGCCACACAAAATGGCACATTCCGTTATTATAATCTTTTCACTAAAATTCATAAGTTAATTTCGTATTAAAATATAGATTTTTCTGTTATAGACATCTTGTAAACTGGCATTTCTATATTTATGGAAAAACTCAAAAAATTCTTGGAGTATTAAAAAAAAAGGCTGGAAATATTTACTCTTAAAAATTCAGTTGATTTTTGGTAATTTTTTTCGACAAATTGAATTACTCTGGCAAGCTCATCTGAAGAAAATACCAAAATACCTTGTAGAAAAAAATTGCCAAAATTCCAAATCTATTTTAAGAGCATTAGAGCATGCACTTTGTGAGACTAAAATTTAAAAGCCTAAAAAAATTCGTGCCCAAAAATCATTTTGCAATTCATACCACAAATTTCAAAACTCTGCCAAATAATTTTTTAATTTTTCAAGATTGTTTAAACTTTTTGCACAAACTTAATAACACAAATTCAAGATATTGCTATGAAAGCAATATTTATATTCTTATGTGAACTACATTAGAATAAGAAAATGGACCATTTTGAGTAGCACTCACTGTACATATTATAGCTAAGTGAACATATTGGCATAAATTGAAAGTGCGCCGAGTTTAAATGGAAAGCTTTGGCTGCTTTGGGTGCTTTGGGGATTTTATAATTATAAACAGTTAGGCATAATGACAATAGACGTGTCTCGTGTGACTGCTTTTGCCTGTTGGTGGTTGAAATTTGATTAAAAAAAAAATTTAAATTACACAATGTAATATTCAACACATAGCATCGATTTAAATTAAAACATCCAATAACTAACCAAAATGTTCATCATATTTTTTCAGCAATTTTGTGCAATGTGCATTCGATCTTTTTTCGCTCTATAAACGAGTTCGCACTTTTATTGAATTGTTTGGTTGAAATATGCATCAATTCGGCAATGTCCACATACTTCGAAATTCACATCCGGTGGTGTGTAAAGCCCTTCTGCTCTCTTTTTCACAGTTTTGTATTGCTTTTCGAACCAAATCCGGTTGTTTTTTTTTTTTCGATATAACCAGCAACTGCACTTAGTGCAGCGAAAATATAACAGACAAAAACCGCAGCGTAAATAAAAACAGTGAAAGTGCTGTAATTCGAAGCCTACGCTGCACAGAGGGGCAGAACCGCATATATGTTGCGAAAAATGGAAATACGTTTGAAGTCGGTTCTACGAAAAATAATCATTTCTGTTTGGAATGTTAATCTTCAAGATAGAACAATTTGGAATACGATTTTTTTAAATGATTTTCTTGTCAATTTTGAAAGTCTCAAAAACTAATTTCGGCGTTGTACCGTCTGTCTTCAGTGCTCTGATGACTTCCTTTTTGATTGTTTTTTTGTACGTTTTGCGATCTCTTGTTCTAGAAACATGTTCTCGTGGAATTATTCTGTATTAATTCGTGTGTTAGAGAGAGAGAGAGAGAGAAGAAGAGCGTTTGCAGTACAATTTGTGTTCGACAATTTAGTATTTGGTGTAATGGCCCAGTTATACTTACACCGCAGTGCATCGCCTGTGATATGAAGAACTGATTATGCTTCACAAAGTGTCCACAGTCTCGAGCAAAACCATACGAAATAGCTTACATATATCAAATACACATGAACTCAGACATGTAATGAATGTTACTCTGAGAGTATTTTCTTATTCTTTCCACCTAATGTTAAGAGAAAGAGATCGTACTTAAAACCCAAAGTTCAACAGGCTTCTGTGCAAGTGCTGCGCTAACTAGTGGATTATACACAAAATCTAATGAAGAGATACTTTGAGAGAGGGTACATATGCCATGCAATTCAAGCATAAATGGACCTTAAAGTTGTACTCGATTGGTAGGCAGTAAAGGTTCGTTCATGCCAACTTGCTTCTATTTCGCTTGAGTTTTTGTAATATGGTTTTGTAGTCTGATAAGAAAATATATAGATAGCGTTTGCCTCGAAATTTAAATTTTTGTGTTTAGATAAAAACTTTAGGAATTGATAAAAGTTAAAAAAAAATATATATAAAAAAATAACAATTTCCAAAATAAATCTCTGAGGTCATTCATTGTCATATCACTTCAAAATGAAAAATTTAACTCTTAAAGAATAGATCTAAAGATCTTGAAACCATTAATGCATTCCAATTAGTAGACCACTGTGCCTCAGTGTAGTATGCCAGACGAGTGAGGATATGATTGAAGCATAAAAAGTAAAATAAGTAACAAACAGTGTTTAACCAAAACGACAATGCAAAAAAATATTACGAAATGTAACAAAATGCCGCAACAAAATAAACCCACACACATAAAAAGAAAAAATTCAAGAGTACGTGCGAAAAAATTACAAAATACCATCAGCTATGTTTATAGCAACAACAAAAAAAATCAAAAAAGCAAAGGCATGCAAGAATTCAACAATAAAATGGAAATATGCAAATAAAAGCAATGAATTTAAATAGGAAGTAACAAACAATCAAAACAAACAAAGAAAAGAGCAATGAAATAATTGAGATCATGCAGGCGGTAGTCATCAAAGTAAAGTTAAACGATTGAAGAAATAATAACAAAACAATGAAAAAGGAATTGTGTTAAATGTACAGTATACAAAAATCAAATAAATAAAGTCCAGTAAAAAAGATATAGGGCTCATTACAAATAAATTTACAAGACGGATAAACTTTCCGCAGAAGAACGTCCCTTGTTCTATGATCCTTTGTATTGCAAAAACAAACGCTTTCATGCAATAAGCTTTCTTCCAACTGAAAAGTTAAGATTTTGGGGAAATGTAGCTATTGAAATAAAAGAACGACTGATATTCTCTTAGATCTGGCTAAAACAAAAGTTCCAAATTATCTCTCACTTAGGAGCTCTGTAATCCATCTTCCATTAACATATTGCCTGCAAAGCTTTAGCCTTTAGACTGCCTTCAAGAATATCACTGCCGTCACAAATAATAAGACAAATTTTACAGTTTCTAACATATTTGTAATTGTAGAACTTGTTGCAAATTATGTACATACAAAACTATGCATCTTTGGGTGATATCAGATGGCATAGTTATTGTGATGTGCAAAATTAACATATGTAGATACCCACCAAAAAATGTGTATGACTTGTTTCATACTAGCATTCGTGGTGGACGTTATACTGACCTAAGCATTCTAGTAGCTGCCACCTCTTCTTATCGCTTACATCCTATTGCGGAACTAGTTGGCTGACTTGGTTTTTTTTTTCAGCAGCAAAGCAGTCGCCGTATTCCTTACTTTTAGTATAAACGCCTACCCCATAATCTGCTGGGTTAATACAGCGTTGTGCACAATAATAGTAGTGATTTTAAATTCTATAACAGAAACCGCATAGAAAGAAAGTTTACATAGAATTCAGGAAAGTTAACTAAAAAAGTAAAATCTACCTCAAAATTTCAATAATATAAAACATCGTGCTAAAATATTTTTTCATTATTTCATTATACCCGAAAATATAGAAATTTTGATATCAATTGTTCAAAATTTAATTAGCCTCCCTGAGCTTTGTGTAAACTTTGAAATTTCTTTTTATATGGTTTCACAGCTTCTTCTTGTTTCGTGGAATGATATCCAATTTTATTTCACTACTATTATTTGAAGCACGACTGTATGTACAAACACATATGTTTAAGTGTCTTCTAGAGCTCATTGCTACATCTAAATTTCTCCATCGTTATCATTTTCAGCAACAATCAGATTTCTTGGTAATTGTTGTGGTTGCTATTGGTTAAGTAGTAATCTAGCTGCGATATCCTTAAGTACGGACTGAAACAATACCATACCGTATAGTCAAACCAACTATGAAGTTGTAAACTACCTTGCAAGTGGAATGAGTTCTAAGCTAATTCTGTTTTTTTTTTCATATAAGGAATTACTATTTTGAGTATGAAAATATCCTGCCAGATTTCGGTTTTGAGATTCATTACAGTTAAAACAATTCGAATGTCAAAATAGGCCAAAAACAAAGTTTAGTTAAGGTAAGTGAAAACCATTTAAATATTGCCGCGCATATTGAATGAGCACTGGGTTAGGGTAATGGTCAATCAAACAATAAAATTCAAATA